>CABHPH010162180.1:0-35316 GCA_902168325.1 Peromyscus nudipes | reverse complement strand
TGTACTCACTCATAAGTGGATATTAGACAAAAAGCAAAGGACAACCAGGCTACAATCTACAACCCCAGGAAGCTAGGTAAAAAGGAGGACCCTAAGAGGGACACACAGGGAGGACCCCAAGAAAGGGAAATAGTTAAGATCTCCTAGGCAAACTGGGAGGGGCAGTAAAGAGGAGGGGATGGGGGATGGGAACATGAGGGATTGAGATGGCTGAGTTGGGGGGAAGGATGGAGATGGAGAGCAATGAAAGAGATATCTTGTTAGAGGGAGCCATTATGGGATTAGAGAAAAACCTGGTGCTAGAGAAATTCCCAGGGATATAATCCCAGCTAAGACTCCTAGCAATAGTGGAGAGGGTGCCTGAGCTGGCCTTCCCCTGTAATCAGATTAGTGACTACCCTAATTGTCATCATAGAACATACATCCAGTAACTGATGGAAGCATGTGCAGTGATCCACAGCCAAGCACTGGGCTGAACTCTTGGAGTTTGGTTGAAGAGAGGGAGGAGGGATCATATGAACAAGGGGTGGGGGTGTCAAGAGCATGATGGGGAAAACCAAAGACAGCTGACTTGAGCTAGTGGGAGCTCATGGACTCTGGCCTGTCAGTTGGGGAACCTGCATGGGACTGAACTAGGCCCCCTGAATGTCGGAGACTTTGCTTGATCTGTTTGTGGGGCCCCTCATAGTGGGATCAGGACTTATCCCAGGAGCATGACCTGGCTTTTGGGGGGCCCATTCCCTAGGGTGGGATACCTTGCTTAGCCTTGATGCAGGGTGGGAAGGGCTTGGTCCTGCCTCAACTTGGTAGGCCAGACTTTGTTGATTCCCCAAGGGCGATCTCACCCCCTCTGAGGAGTGGATGGGGAGGTGGGTGCAGGGAGAAGGGGAGGGAGGGAGAACTGGGGTTGGTATGTAAAATGAAAAAAAATTTAAATAAAAAAAGGATTTATATAAAAAAATTGGATGGCTAAATGTAATTAAAGATGGCTAGCTCTTTGACTTCCCCCTTGCTTGGTTCTTGTTTACAAAAATTATTGCCTCATAGAAGGTGATGGGTATTCAAAACTCTTGCTAAAATGTAAACTTTCTCTCAGGATCTGTAAGAGCATTGCAAGTGGGGGTGAGGGAATCCATAAAATTCCAAGCAAACATTAGCTTAAAACTTGTAACAAAAATGTTAATAATTAAAACCCTATATCATAGGTAATTTTAATTTGCTACTGTAAGCTTATATTTAAATCAACTCTGGTTATCTCCTTTTTAGATTAAGGAGATAATAACAGGTCCCCAAGAGATTTTGGATTAGGATAGATTTTTATATAATGATTTTGGCCTGAAAAATTTAAATAAAAAATATATGTTTAATAAATTATATTTGACAAATAAGGTTTATAAATTTCTAAGGTCTACTTGGATTTGCAGTAACTGACTTAAAGATATATGTCTAGTTTCTTTATCTTTGCTAATATTGTTAAGCTGTAATTATCTCGGTAAACTGAGTCATATAGGAAACTGCTACGTTGTATACTATGTAAGGACCAGGAAAATAAAGTTGCCAATCTCCCTACAAACTTTATTCATGAAAAGAGCTTCAATTCAGAAATTGTTATTTTTATTATAAACTGTCTAAGATTAAGCTTTGATATGTCCAGAACTGTGCTTGTGGTCATGCTAAGTACTAATGTAATTAATTATATGGGGGGCCCAAAACAGCTTGACTGCACAGCTGCCATGACAGGTTTAGAGGCCCAGGCACAGCTCCCATGACAGGCTTATTGGCAGGCAACAACCAGATCCAGGTGACCTAAATTCCTGGTGGGGCAGGACCCCACACATAGTGAGTTCCAGGCCTGACATGACTACACAGTTAAGACTTTGTCTCAAATAAAATAAAATATAAATTTGATGTCTCAAAGAGGAAAACTTGCTCCTTCATCAACAAATATTTCCATGGATCGCTCTATTATATCTAGAATCAAAACTTTTACCATTAATTTTGAAAACATATGAAATTGTCATCTTATCCATATGGTATTTTAATACACAGTATGAAAGTTAAAATAATAATTTTAGATGTTTTAAATACATATGAAATAAAACTAAAATTTATTAAGCACAGTACATTTTAAAACCCTGTTAAAAATAGGATGTTGAATGCCAGGTGGTGGTGGCCCACACCTTTAATCCCAGCACTTGGGAGGCAGAGGCAGGTGGATCTCTGAGAGTTCCAGGCCAGCCTGGCCTACAGAATGAGTTCTAGGACAGTCAGAGCTGTTACACAGAGATACCCTGTCTTGAATAACTTGGAGGGAAAAAGGATGTTAAAGAAAATAATCAAAAGTTTTCACAACACAATTAAAAATATGCAAGGGTTATGTATCACTTCTTGCTGTCTTTAATCTACTTCCAAACAAATTATTTCATAGAAGTCTTAGATCTCCACATCTGAAAGATGCTTAGAAACAATCTGAGACTGCTATGCAACACAGGAGAAGGAGCTGTAAACAAATTGCCCTTGGGGGGGGAGGGGAGAGGGAAGGAGGGAGGGAGGAAGGGAGGGAGGGAGAGAGAGAGAGAGAGAGAGAGAGAGAGAGAGAGAGAGAGAGAGAGAGAGAGAGAGAGAGCTCAGTGGTTAAGAGCACTGGCTGCTCTTCCAGAGGTCCTGAGTTCAATTCCCAGCAACCACATGGTGGCTCACAACCATCTATAATAGGATCTGACGACCTCTTCTGGCATACAGGTATTAAAAGTACATCACTAAGTTCTGTGCTCAGTGCATGAGTTGGCTGTTTGAAACCTGGGGCTTATGCAGGGATGCTTGACTCAGCCTGGGAGGAGGGGACTGGACCTGCCTGGACTGAGTTTACCAGGTTGTCTCAATCCTCGGGGGAGTCTTTGCCCTGGGGGAGATGGGGATGGGGGGGGTGGGCTGGGAGGAAGGCGGGGGTGGGGGGACGAGAGGGGGGAGAACAAGGGAATCCGTGGCTGATATGTAGAATTAAATTATATTGTAAAATAAAATAAAATAAATTCAAAAAATCCATCATTAAGAGAAGGTTGCACATTTCTCTAGTCAAACACACAGGCACAAGGAGAGACCACTACTCCCCCAAATCTGGGGGAGTACATGAAGTTCTGGAGACACATCCAGACAAGGTGAGAAAGGTTGCTTGCTGTTCTGGGATTAGAGTGAACCATTCAGTGCATTCCATCATAATTTATTTCTGTTCCCTTTCACTGGATACTCTGTTGTGAGTGTAATTGATCAAATATAAAGAAGACTGTTTTGGTTTGGACCTTAAATACCCCCAAGTTAAAGGCTTGGTTGCTAGGCTACAGCACCATTGGGATATGGTGTAATCATTCAGAAGGTGGAGTCTAAAAGGAAATACCGTCGTTGGAAGCAATGTTCTTGAAGAGTATTTTGGAAACTCCCAGTACTTCTTACCATTTTTTTTAAGGTTCTTGGCCACCATAAAGGGAACAGCTTTACTCTTTTACATACATGATCTGTCTCATCATGGATCCAAAGTGAGGCCTAAGGGACCCGGAACTGAAACAATGCACCAAAATAAATCTACCTCTTAAGTTGATTTTCTCAGGTACTCTGCCACAGTGATAAAAAAAGATGGCTAATATGAGACAGTGATCCTTGGAGTGCTGTTGGTGGTGTTGGCAATATCTAATAATGGAGTTTAATGGCCTTCACAATTTCTCATGAGAGGAGTCTGGGGAAGTTTGGAGAACAATATTGTAGAACTTAATAGGTACTTCTGTGGATGCTCAGGGCATCCAAATGTGACAGAAATACAATTTACTGGGCTCACTGCTAAGGGTTTGACTTCAGTCTCAGAGGGGACTTTGGACTTAGACCTCTGAGCAATACTGGAACTGTTAGGACATAGTGATTCTTGGAAATAGACTAATTGGATTTTGATTTAAGAGCTGGACATGAGTCTTTAACAGACCAGTGCCAAATGCTATGTTTTTTTTAAAATCTTGTTTTTTCTTTTTATTGAAAATAGATTTTTTTCTCACATAATATATCCTGAATATGATTTCCCCTCTCTCTACTCCTCCCTGTTCCTCCCCACCTCCCTGCCCATACAGATCCACTCCCTTTCTACCTCTCATTAGAAAACAAACAGGCTTCTAAGGGATAATAATAAAACAGAATATAATAAGATAAAACAAAAACTAACACAATAGAAGTGGACAAAACAAAGAGAAGGAAAAGAGCCCAAGAGAAGGCACCAAAGTCAGAGACCCACTCATTTGCACACTCAGGAACCCTATAAAAACACTAAACTGGAAACCATACTGTATGCACAGAGGTGAAAAGGATATGTTTTTTTTTTTAAATCTTAAATGTCTCCCAAAGGTCTATATGCTGAATGCTTGATCAACCAGCCTGGGGCACCATGCTTGCAGTGGAGGCTTGAGCCGGCAGGGTGTGGAGCCTAGCAGAAGGAAGTTAGGTCACTGGGGGTATGCCATTGAAAGGAATATTGGGAACTGTGGCCCCTCTCCCTCTATTTTGCTTCATGTCCCCATCAAATGAGCTGCTTTGCTCCACTACTGACTCTTCGGCATGATGTTCAAGTCCAAACCAAAGTACCAGCCAACCATGCAGTAAAATCTGAGACCATGGGCCCAAATTAACATTTACTTTAGGTTGTCAATTGGGTATCTCACCATTTTGCCACAGTGACAATGTGGTGATGTGAATGAGAATGACCCCAATAATCTCATACATTTGAATGATTGGTCTCTAGTTGGTGAAAGTTCTTTGGAAGGAGTGGGATCTGTGGTTTTGTCGGAGGAAGTATGTTACTGGGCATGGGCTTTGAGGTTTCAAAAGCCCATGCCATTCCATTAGTGTCCTCCCTGCCCTCACCCCTTGCTAATGCCTCGTGCTTGTAGATCAAGATATAGCTCTCAGCTACTGCTCCAGCACCATACCTACCTGTCTGTTGTCATATTCCTTGCCATCGTGGTCATGGACCCACCCTCTGAAACTGTAAGCCCCAATAAATGCTTTCTTCTGTATGTTCCCACGGTCATAGTTTCTTATCACAGCAACAAAAAAGGAACTAAGACAGATGGAAAGCTTATGATCCGAAACTGGGAAAAACCAGAATGAACCCAAGAACATTTCCCACTCAGTTACTGACAACCTTACTGTGAGTAAAGGGAGTAAATTGTAATCAGTACACACAAACAACTATCGGGATTCATTTTCCCATCCATAAACAGAATACAATACAGCTGCACCAGTCAAGTGTCCCTTGAACAAAACATAGTAAGATTAAAGCCTGTTTTTTTCTTTTGTGACCCTCAAACCCCTGAGAACTAAGTAAGGGGCAAGTGACTCCTGAAAAGGGAAGAAAATAAATTGTGGTCACCACTGCTTACACTGTGTTCAGTTCTACTCTAAGACTTGACTGGTGTTTTCCAAATGATATGCTTCATTCCAGGATTGTCACATAAAATTAATGGCATGAGTAATTTTTATTTGTTTTCTATAGATGATACACAAGTGGTTCATCCATTCAATCATTTCTAATTATAATAAATCTTAATATTTAAATTAATAAAATAGTATCTGCTATAGCATTATAGATCATTATGTTTATGTAGTATTTATAATAAATGTATTTATATTTATCTAATAGAGATTTAAAATATAAGATTTGATAAATAAAATGTCTAAATGTTTCCATTACCAGGCAAGGTAAGAGAAAGGAAATACATTGATTACCTCCAAGACTGTGTCCACAATGGCAATCATCTACTAAGTTTCATGTTATTAGATATTTTCTTTTCATTCACGTGTCTGTATATTCACTGCAGTCACTCAGTCATCAAAGTAAAACAAAAAAGGCAGAAACTTTGTTCCACAATGCTCAAAACATTTTGAGGTAATTTCTGTTCATTCATTTTACAAATATCTTAGAAAATCAGTAAAATCTCAAATAAATGTTGTCTTTCAGTTACATGAAATGATCTGAATAAGTCATTAATAAAAATTGGTTTATACATTCTTCTTTTATGATGGAATCTATTCCTATATGTAAGGTGTATTTCCTTTTCATAATATATTTTTATTATTTGAGAATTGCATACACATACTTTGACCATAATCATACCCAACTCCTAACTCCTCTCAGGCCCACCCCCGACTCCTTACAACCCCAACTTCATGCCCACCCCCCTATTGTAATTTAATAACTCATTGTCTCCAGTTTGTATTGTTCAACTACTCCCGGGTTTGGGGCCATTCATCAGGGAATGGCCTACCTATGAGGAGCCACACCTTTAGAGTGCACTATTGCCCTGCACACACTCCGGAAGCCATCAATTGTCCACAGCCCCTTCAGTTAGTGGTGGGCTTGTCGGTGACTTCCCTCTCCATGCTAGAGTGTTGACTGGCTTGAACTTGTGCAGGCAACCACAGCTGATGTGAGTTCCTGACCACAGCAGCCCTGTCACGTCCAAAAGACACTGCTTCACTCTGGTCCTCTCCACCTTCCGGCTCACAGTCTTTCCGCCTCCTCTTGAGCCTTGATTCTATAATAAGATGTCCCATTTGCCGGTGAGCACTCTGCTCACACCGAAGTGTCTGCATTTTCACTAGCTTGAGTTTCTATATTAAACTACTGCAAGAAGAAAACTCCTCTAGGAGGTCTGAAAGCTGTACGGAACTATGGGTGAATCGGCTTTTTTTTTTTTTCTAAGTGACTGCTCCTCCGTGTTTTTGTTCTCTTGGGGCTACCACCCTTATCCAGTGTGTGTCCAGTGTGTGCCTCCATCATATCTCAATCGCAATGAAGATAAAAAGGAGAAAAAAATCCTTAAGACAAAACTTGTACCAATTACCATAAAAAGTATTCATATTTCTAATATATCTTTTTCTTCTAGTGTGTGTGTGTGTGTGTGTGTGTGTGTGTGTGAGAGAGAGAGAGAGAGAGAGAGAGAGAGAGAGAGAGAGAGAGAGAGAGAGAGAGAGAGAGAGAAAGCAGGGGGACCTGCGGAGTTCAGAGGAAAACTTGCAGCAGTCTCTTGCGCCACACTGTGGCCATGTGATCACACCCAGGTCATCAGGCTCAGCAGCAGATGCCCGTCTCATCTCACTGACCCACTTCTAACTTAACTTTCCATTTTACTTTTAAGATTCCCTTCTTTGATATTCATCTTAGTTCCTTTTGCTGCTCGGAGCTGCGGATTGCACAACATTGCTGAAACTACCATGGATGAATGCTTTAACCGCTAGGTGGCACTCAAGACCGCACTCTGAAGACCATTTACTCCATTTGGTTGATAGATGGCGATAGTGTCTTTGTATGATCAAAGTATTGTATAGTCACATTACAATTACCATGAAGAATAGACCTTATTCTTAGAAAGGGGGCCTCTATGATGAAAAAAATACCTAATACTGTATTTAATCATATGCTATCTCAGGGTGAAATTCAGATAGATAGATTTCATTTCTGTTAGAATCTAACAGAAAAACAGACATCTTTATTTTCATCATAAATAATATAGACTAATAAAAGGAAAAAAAAAACCATACTCCATAGCTCCAATAGAAACACTGCTGTCTCTTTGATAGGTACCGATATCCTTGAAGCTTGGGGACCTGTGTGACTCCTGTGTTCACAGGGTTTCTTCGTTAGCAGGGCTGTCTTCTGTATCTGATATTTACTTGCTAATGTCCACAACACTCAGTTCACCTCTAAGGGAATACTAGATTGTTTATTCTGAGCCAAATATGAGTCATCATCCCTCAAGAACAGGTTGTCCCAAATGACATTCCAACACAGAAGCAGTTATATTAATTTTCTATAGTCACAGAACAAAAGAAAGTCACAGATTAAGGCATTTATCAAATACATTAGTGGGGTACCAGGTAGGTAGGTTGCAGCAAAGCAGGGAGATGTTATAAAGGTTTTAGGTCTTACCTGAAGGCAATTTTAGTGGTCTGCTGACGTCACACACTCCCAAAGTTGTACCTATGGAGATCCAAGCAGGGTGCCAAATGGCTACTAAGATAACTAACAACAATCAAAGCAAGTTTGGCTTTGGATCTGCAACTTTCCAGCTCTCCACAATCGCCAAGTTCTTATCAGTCAACTGGTCTTGTAGAAGCTTTAATATAGGTGTGGGTTTTGTTTTTGCAAACCTCAGTTCATACTAACTTGTGCGCTAGGAGCCACTCCTAGAACTGAGTCCAACTTAAACCTAAGACTTCAGCTCTTTTATTGCATTTAATTTTCCCATAACCAGTGAAGAATGAAGCTCTGTGATTCCCGCCATGGAGGAAGGAATACTTTCTGTCCAGTCATCTGAGATTCTCACCCCATCAAAAAGACAGTACGCTAAACTTAAAAGCTGTCCAGTGTTAAACCTCCAGTCAGCATCAACACAATTTCAGTTTCCCCTTCCTAATAAACCTGTCTTCCTGGGTTCCATGAGGTCACAGGCCTCCAGGGGAAGTTTAGTGTCTGCATGTCAGCAGAGGCAGATCTTCCTCTCTACCCTGTCTTCTTGATCTTTGTTGACCTTTACTAATGTGCCTTATTCTTCCTGGACAGTAGTCACAGTGTCTCTTACATAACACTGACAGCCACATGTGGTAGCCATGGAGCTTGCCTGGTACTCTCATTCAACTCGCTCAGTGGCCTCTTGATTCGGGCTGTAATCTCCTGTAGATGCCCTTGACCCTTTTTTGTCATTTAAAAGGAACATGGGAGCTCTGTACTGTGGAAAAACAGTTCTTAGCCATAGTGTATCTGCAACTCTTTTATTTGGACTTTTCTCTTTCACAATTTTTAAATTGTTTAAATTGGGGTCTAATTTACACACTATTCATGAGTACTAACCCACTGATAGACTTTGTAAAATACATATTTGTCAACCCAGATTTCCAGTTAATTTCCTCTACCTCATAGGCAATACGTACTTTCATTTTAACATAGTGTCTCCTATTCTAAAACTTTATATAAAAGGCATCATTTTGCTGCACATACTGTGGAGATCAATCTGTTTCTAATGTGACCTAATGCGCTCCTTTCACAGTCGTATTCTACCCAATAAAAAAGCACGATTTCTTCGTTCACTCACCTGCTGACGACATTCAGCTTGTTTCCAGTTTGGACTTTTCTGAATAAAGCTGCTGTGAATAGTCTTGAATAGAATTTAATTTGGGATTCCTACGTCTCCTGCAAAAAAATACTTAACACTTGTGGCCCACAGAGTAGATGACTGGTCTGTTTCCATCCCACCGTGCTCCACACCAGCGTCCTGTGGGCCGTCCCTGGTGCTCCACACTCACCAACGCCAGGGCTGTCACTATTCTAAATTTCACATATTCTAATGAAGGTGAATGTACATTATTTTCATTTCGTCTGGATTCCTTCACTTTCCTGATACAGAAATCCACAAGCAATATGACCTAACAATACTAGTAACTTGAAAAAAAATCAATATGCTGTCTTATACATATATATGAAACAAAAAGCAATAAAAGATATATTTGTATAGGAAATCCTTAAGTATTATTAACAATACATTAAAAAGTAGCCAAATTGTTTCACATATAACAGAATTACTATAAATCCAATTACTATGAGTTTGTAAAGAATCCTTTGCCTAGGAAACTGATGAGACACTACAGCTATTTTATTAAATGCTGAAAACTCCTAACACATTTCTGAATCTGACAAAGTAAAACCTTTCCTTTGGTTGTACAGTGATTATGTTCTAATGCTATCAGTGATTACTGAAGTTGCACCTTAAGCTTGGGTACATATGAAAATTATATACTCAGCTACATATGGACTGTTCCCAGCAAGGAATACCTGTTACATTAGAAATCTGTGCAGGATTTGTGACTCCTAACCACCATGGTTACACAAGGGGACAACCAGAAGTTGTTGGAAGCATTACCAATGCTGTCCAGATTCACTGACTCCAGCACAGCTTGGGGTCAGTGAGAAGTCACTAAGGACACACACTGAGAACCATCCCAACGAACCTGCCCGTTGGTTCTACCATCACTTCCTATTGATTCACCATGGTGCTTTATTTTTGTAACTTTTCCTTACCTCAATTTTTAATACCACACTTAGTAGTGAACTTATATGAAACACAGATTAAATGTTCCAAAGAACGGTTTTTCTTGAAAAATAGTTACACAAAACCCAACAGCTATAAATCATAATCACACAAAACAGCAGGCTAGCCAGATGTGGTAGCACATGCTTATTCTCTCTGCATTCAGAGAACTGAGGCTGGAGGATTGCAAGCTCCAAGCCATCCTGGGCTACACTACGAAATCCTACTTCAAGAAATCAAACACTAAGGTATCCACAATAAAAATTAATAAATAAAATAAAACTAATAATAAGAACTGGATTGCCTGAGTCTTGTTTTATAAAAACATCTCAGTTCAGTGCTAGGTATATAGCCCAGAGGTGCAGCAACGCTCTACATGTAGGAGGGCCTAGGGTTTGACTGTGAGGTTCATTAAAAAATTACCTAATTCAAATTCCACAGCCACCAAAACTTCTTTGCTTCTCAGAATCCTTGTAACTCACTTTTTATAATTCTTCACACACTGTTTGCCCATATTGTTTATAAACAGAAAAGAATTATATCCTAAGAAATTAGATCTGAAAGCAAACAATGAACTTGATTCAAGACTTTATAGTATCTAGTAGCAGTTTACGTAAACTGTAACAAGCACACGGTAAGGATTAGTTGGGATGTATTTTTTAGGAGACATCTTCCCACAGTACAGCTGCAGTGATAGGTGTGTATCACTCATACTGTGCAGAATGAACCTAAGAGGGGAAGATATACACTCATTATACACACAAAATCAATAACTAGTAGGCAACGGCCTGAACAAAGATGTTAATAGAGCTGCTACTTCGTCCCAGGCAAGCATTTTTTTACTGGGCTGGCTTTATTTAATTCTAGAGCTGGTTTTTAGTTCTGAAAATAAAGCTTAGTATATTTCTCACCACAGTACTTATAGAATCTCACACACACACACACACACACACACACACACACACATATACATTTTATTGCTACCAAAGATTAAGTAGTAACTGTAAACACTACTCTAATATCACCAGGATTCATGGTTAATATAGTTGGCTACTCCAAGGCAGTGTTCATACTGAATTATTGCTCCCCAGGATGGTAACTCAGACAGCTGTTACCTCTCCGATCTTCTCCTGCATTGTGCACAAGTTCTGACTAAGCCACTGCAGAGTCCTTAGGATTCAGAATTTTGCAGATGCGCCGGGAGGGCTCAGCTATGTCAACAGAACTTTCTGGTGTATTCAGGTAAACAATATCCTCGAGGTGTTCAGACATTTGATTCTGTTCAGCATCTATATCCTCTCTATACAGCCGATGAAGGCTGACTCTGTTCCTTCAGACCCTGACAGGGTCAGCAGATGCTTGTGTGCTTGCTGCTGAGACAGGAGACTGCCCAATTCTTGTTCCAATCTTTTCTATTTCAAGAACTGACTTGGTTGGCCTGGTGAAAAAAGTGCCTCTCTATGTCTTGTTTCCTTTGTTCATCAGACTATCCAGTGGACCACTTATCACCACAGGAGTTACTACCGAATTAAGAGCCAGGTAATAGCAAAGAAAAAACGTTGACTAAACCAGTGTTATAAATACTAGTTAAAGCCACCAGTAATCATGATAATGGGATTAGGGGCAACCGTGGCAGTGGCAGTTGTAGATGATGAGTTCCATGACTACTATGGAGTACCATTTGACATTGCAGTAAACATCACAGTTCCTTAACTAACAGTGATGGCAACAGCAGAACCAACCTTAGCTGCAGACAAACTCAATACAGACTACAAGGAAAGTGTGCAGGCCTCTGAGACTGCACAACACTGAAAAGAGTGGACCCATACCCTGACCTTCTCCATCAGAGAAGAAGTGAAGTCCTGGATGGAGAGCTGCTAGACTCCAGCAGCCTGCTTTAAGTTATGTCATGGTGTTAGGTGTTTTAGATTGGGTGTAACTTGGAAACAGACTGGGGACTATTTAAGGAGGGAACATCTATGAGAAAGTAGAGGAAGTGCTGCTGAGCAAGGGAGAGGTCAATGAGACAGAGGCCATGGTTGATCAGTTGGGTACCCAGGACATCTCCATTCTGTTCCTCAGAGTTATTCAAAATTGGGGCTTTGCAGCTACAGACAGGGATGAAGGGCAAGAGTTGTGCCAAGTGTGGCTGAAGGAAAAGTGCAGCCCCTATGCTCGGCAGTCTTTCCGTGCTTGTCTAGGTTGGTTGGTTTTTGATACAATACTGGCAAAAAGGAGATGGCATACACTTACTTCTTTATGGTAATTCAAGGTAAAGACCTGTGGAAATTTTCACTGCTAGGTGCCCATCTGAGCGCAGTTGATCAGCTTTTATTTCTTTTGAAATCTGTACGTATGTGTGGCGGGGGTGAGTTCAGGATCTCCAATGGTCAGACGAGGGTGGAGGGTGGCAGACTCTCTGAAGCTGGACACAGGAGAGCTGCTGCAAGTGGGTGCTGGAAACTGAACCCAGGGCTCTGGAAGAGCAAACACGAGTTCTTAACCACTGAGCCTTCTTTACAGCCTTCAGGGTTGTTTTTTTAAATGAATTACTCATTCTCCTCCCCTTCCAGAAGAAACTACGGGTCAGACATTGGGTAACTTCATCTCGCTCCGACAGCTGTCATTCCAACTCTGGAGGTCATTAGCCTAGTTCTCACCATTTCCCACCATGAGACAACTATGTTTCCTTTTAGAAAACCTTTGCATGTATATAGTGTGTATCATGTTGTAGAATATTATTTTAACTGTGTAAAGGTGTGTTACACTGTTTCTGCTGCCTTTGTTCACGATGCAAAGATGTGTTACATTTGTTTGATTAAATAAAATTAACCTGGAATCGGGAGGCTGAGTCAGCAATTAGCTGACAGGAAGTGGTAGGGAGGAGCTAAGTGTAGCGAGAGTTCTTTGGTGAGGGCTGAGCAGGAGGACAGCCCTTTTTTCAGGAGACACGAACAAGGAGAGAAGGTGAGCTACTTGCTCTTCAGCCTGTCTGAGCTAGCAGGATTCCACCTCAACCTCTGAATCCTGAGTTCTACAAAAGGATCGAGATTTAGATAGTTTCCTTTAGCAGGCATGATAGAGAAGGTGCCTGAGGGAACAGAATTCCCACCTGGCTGCAGTGGTGTGGCCAAATTGTTGCTGGTAGCTGTGGAGTTGCAACTGCTGGTTGGGGCGGTAGTTGTTTTAAAAGTGCAGCCACCGTATTGAATGCAAAACAACAGTATTATACATATGTGCATGTTCATTGGGCATGTGAATGCCACAGCACTTGTGTGGAAGTCAGAGAACAATCATGGGTGTTAGTCATCACCTCTACACTGAGAATTCCATAAAATTAGCTGGTAACAGCAAGTGACTTTGACTGAAATGCAAATACCACCCAGCGATCACTTTCTACTTTCCTACCACTGATTCTGCTGTTGCTGTTAAATCTAGATAGTGTCAGCGTTCTGGTATATTATGAAGTAGTTTTGAAGCTCTTCTTTCTGTTCATATTTTAATCTTAACCTTTTTAAGAAAAAAATTAAAATTTCAAAGATGTTCTGATTACAGTGAATTGCACTGCATATTTGCTTCTCTAAGATTCTTTGTCTAAGATTCAAAAGCCTGATGACACAAAGGATTTCCAACGCAAATGCTCTGCCTTTGTGCAAGGAGACAAAATCAAGAACAGTAACACAAAGAAGTGTCCAACAGAACACCCCTCTCCCCAGTTCTGGCTGACTCCTTTAGAAACACCACTAACTACTTCTCCTAACTTGCTATTTTTGCAAGAGGAAACCCTGCATTTCGCTATTCTCAGTCTGCCTCTCTTACTCTCTCTACTTCCTTTTCTACCTACCTCTCCTTTGGTTCAGTATTCCTGAAATAATTACCTGGGAACTTAATGGCATTTAATATTGACGGTTCAGGACCATGGACAGTGCCACGGTGGCATCCTGTAATGGGGGCCAACTGAAAAGTTAGTATGTTATTAAACACATTTGTTGTGGTGGCTAAAAGTGGGTAAGGTTCTAGTCACAATAGTAAACTCCTACATTCTTTTGCTTCATCGACTGGAAAAACATTAACACTACCACAAAGGTCAAATGGCTCACGGCAGTCCAGTGATTACTGAACGGATCTTGTAAGTGACTGTCCCCAGTAAACAATTGGAAAGCAAATCTGTGTGTTTTAAAATTGTACAGTTACAGTGTCAATGCAATTACCAAAGTTTGGGTCAAGGATGAGAAGTGGATGTAACATTGTCATTCTCACTGGAGAATGCAAAATTAGTTCTAGATATAAAATGAAAATTAGCATAGGCCACTTTTCTTTGATGATAAAAATAAAACATCCTTTGATGAGTGTGTCTTCACAACTGAACAATCCCTTTGGCTGTCTTCTGATCCTAGTGAACTGACAAAGGGATCACATGAACTTTCACCTGAGAAGCAGCACCCTGACGACTCACTATCCTGTTGGCGTAGGTGTCTGCTGCTCTAACAGCGGCTGGGCAGCACACAAGCTAATGCCATCCACACGGCACATGCCAATGCTTCTGAAAAGCTTTCCCCACAGTGGATGGCCTCTTCCAGTCACTCAGTGTAAATGGTGGTCATCCCGACACATACTCCTGCCTTGTTCTACTCTCTACCCAGACTAGTTATTTAAAGATGGTAGCCCACCTCCCTTCCATCTGCAGCTTGTAGCCGCAGCAATGGGTAACACAACACACAGTAACAACCCATAGTCATCTGACTTCTAGAAACTCATCTCTGGCTGCTTGACACAGTTTGTGAAGGATAATGAGCTCTTCTTTTCAGTGAGATGACACCGACCCCTCCTTTTAGTCTGACCTCAACTGGACAATGTTCAAGTAACCCTTTACGTGCTGCCTCAGATCACCACTTCCTCAACTTACCCCTGAGGATTCTTGCTGGCAAAGAACACAAAGGGATGAGGACTCAGGAGCCTTCTTCAAGGATGTGGGTGGAAACAGAAAGCCGATTTGAACTCAAGAGAATTCTCATTCTTCCCATAAGTCTACAGTGCTCTTCTGTGTGGGTCCAGACATGAATTTACCTTTTTATCCTACTAATATTGTTATATCACTTGGCACAAATAGAAAAAAACAACAGAAGTTTTCCCACATGCAAGTGGTCACGTATTGCTTCCAACGGTCAGGATGCTGCACAAGTGGAATCATGGGCTCATTCCGAGAACATGAATCCAACTGTGACTTACATTCGTGTGACAAATCTTGAAGTGTCATGAGAACTAGCCAGATTGTCTTCATATCAATCGATTTTCCCCACAGTCTGGAATGACCAACGTGGAAACCCACTTCAGTACCAAACAAAACATCTAACAGTCTTGTAAAGCACGTGAAGGGAGAGGGACGCCTTGGCACATACAGGTCGGGGACCTGACCTTGGCAAGGATTCTTCGTTGCTTTGCTAACCTTAATGGAACAGCTTCTTCCAGGTTCTTACTCCCATAACACAAACTTTTGGCTCTCTCTGCATAGAAATGCTGAGTTATTGCTGTCAGCTGGGAGCAAGGCCAACCAAAATATTCTCAAAAAGTATTAAACTCCATGATAGTTTTATTATAAACAGTTTGATTTTACTCCTAAGTCTCACTCCTAAAATATCTGTGAGATTGATACTCCATTTGTGGGTCCACGACAGACATATTTTTGCTACTTGGAATAGCACAAGTGATTTCCACTAGTCAAGTCAACCTTCTAAAATGGTAGTGAATGGACAGCTTCCCGGAAGCCTGGCTCTCCTACCTGATGCCCCACAAACCATCTCAATTTATATGAAGACAGCATCCCATACACACGTATCTGGACGTATTTCTCACCAGTAACCAACATTCCCAATAGACCCTTTGGACTAGTTAACAGGGAACACACTAGTCCTGGTAGGACAAACCAACACCAAAGTGTTCAATCGGGAATATATGTTAGAACACCTCTAGAATTGCTGTAACAAGACAACTATTTTAAAATCAGATTGGGACCCAGTTTGTGGATCTAAGCGGAGAAGGGCCCTGGGGTGCATGCCTCGAAGCCCTCCAATTCTGACTCAAATTCTGCCACCATTGTAATAAAGTCTATTTATTCCTCTCTACATAATATTTGAGCTCCTAATTTTGTTAAACTCAAAAGTATTGTGCCTTATTATTGTTACTGTTGTATTCACTGGAGTCTTCTTGTAAGACACTTGGAACCCAAACTAACCACGGACTCCAACATAAAAATCCTGAATTACTCCAATTCTTCATTTGTAAACCCACACATGTACAGCAGCAGCCTACGTATTACGAGTGGCGGGCTCGCTCCATCACTAAATGATTTTAAATATCTAAACTGTTCATCAATAAGAGGAAGTAAACATTTTATATTTGAAATTTTATGGGCAGTTTATTTAAGTTCAATGTTGAAAGCTATCAGAAGAATATTCTCCTGAAAAATATGGTTTTTTCTTAGAAAAAAATGAAAGGAAGATCCGAACCCTCTCAGCATAGCCACAGATGCTGTGGCAGTCATGCCTCTCTGGAGTCAGGGACAGTCTGTTAGTCTGAGGAGTCGCTCTCCGGGGCCACAGGATTGTAGTCAGGATCGTCCTCAGCGTCCTCCAGTTCCAAGTCATCCATCTCCTGGAACAAGGACTCATCCACCTCCACGTTGTTCCCGGCTGTGAAAAGCAAGACAGTCTCGCCTTACACTCGAGAACACACAACCATGGTGTAGGGGGTGAGTGGTGACTCCCAGGCTCCTGGTGCAAATCTTTCCTAAGTTCATCAGCAGAGACTCTGACAACACAAGAGCAACTCCAGTCTTCATGTTCATCGTGTAAAGTCTCACTGTTTTAAAAAGAAGGCTCACAGAACACTTCAAGGTAGCATGTTACAGTAGAAAACAAGACTCACTGTCTTCTACACAGTGGACCATCACTGAGCCCAGCCCCCCAGATCATCTCATCTAGCGGTGGCAGATACACATATCATCCAGCTCTGCTGCAATTCTTAACTTTCTGTCGGATACTTGTATGCTTCCCTTTATATACAACAGAGGGCAAAGGTTCTAATGTGGAACCCAATGAGAAGCACTGGCCAGGCTCTGCCTCAGCATCCCTACCCTGAGACGGCCTGAGGGAGATACAGTAGGATACCACAGCACTCCCCAATCTGCACAAATGTTATCTTCCTTTCCTCTCGGAGTCTAGCTAATGTTATCTTCCTTCCCTCTGGGGGTCTAGCTTACTGACATTCAATCCAGAAGAATAGAGAGAGCCTTGAGCAGTTCAGAACTAAAACTATAATGCACCAAGTCCAGGCCAAAGAATAACTGACTTAGGAGTAGCGAAAGCTTCTCAAATATCTTCAGGGAACACCTAACTCCACCAAGAATGAAGCAATTCTAGACGTCTAGAAAAGGCAGAAGAAAAAGTAAGATCTTCATACTTCTAACAAGAAGACAAGATTCTTGAGGGAAAATACCTGGAGGTAACACAAGCAAGGCCAGACTGAGAGACACTGTCAAGTCTTTTTCCCCCAGCGACAAACTTTAAAGTTTTACGATTAAATAGGAGTTTCACCTTCTCAGAAGCAGAGCAGTGACTATAGACTATTGAAGGTCCTGAGAAGGAGAAAGAGATTCAGAGGCTGGAGAGATGGTAAGAGCACTGGCTGCTCTTCCAGAGGACCCAGATTCAATCCTCAGCGCCCACATTGTGGCTTACAGCCATCTGTAACTCCAGTTTCAGCAGATGTAGTGGCCTCTTCTGGCCTCCATGGCAACTAAGCACACATGCAGTGCACACACATACACACAGTCAAACACTCATACACACAAAATAAACAAATCTTTTTAAAAAAGGAGAGAGGTTCAGAGAAATAATTTAGGAGGCTACAATAAAAGTTCAGGCAGAAATAATACAGCCTTCGAATAAGAGGAAGAGATTGCTGGGAGACATTTCCACAGTAGACTTGGCAGGTCTCTGGGAAATCTAGAGATAAAGAGCTACCCTGACCTAAGAGAAGAAGAAAGGAGTCAAGAACAAGTGAAGCCAAGCACGTTGGGGCACACTGCTAATTCCAGCACTTGAGGTGCAGAGACAGGAGGATCTCTCCAAGTTCAAGGCTCGTCTACACAGCAAGTTCCAAGCCAGTCACTGCTATACAGTGGGACAGTATGAGAGGGAGGGAGGGAGGGAGGGACGGAGGGAGGGAGGGAGGAAGGACAAAAGTAAAGATACTAAAGTTCCTAAAGCACAGAGAATGAGATGAGGCTTTGGGGAGCTGGAATTCCTCAGCAAAACCAGAGAGAATACCCTACTGAATTTCCGCCTTTTTTTGTTTTGGTTTGTCCGAGAGAGTCTCACCCTGTAGCCTAGACAGGCCTGTAACTCACAGTGCAGAATAGTATGGCCTCAAACTTGGACAATTTTGTTCAGTCTCCAAGTACACAGATTACAGGTGGTAAACTACCATGCCCAGCTTTGGGTTTTGTTTTCAAGACCATAAAAATAGAAACCTTGACCTATCTGCTAGAGAAGGTAATAATATACATTTGAGGGAAAAAAAATATTGAGGGCTGCCAGTATAGCTCAAGGACAGCATTTACTTGCATGCACACGGCCTGGGGTTCAGTTCTTAACACCACAAAGAAAGGAACAGGGTGAGTGCCAGTAAGTGCCCCTGTGAGGTCTAGAAGAATGGTTTAGCAGTGAGCCCCATCAACAGTGCCTGCCCTTCTCCAGCAGATAACCCAGGGCATGTCTGAGAAGCCAAACCTAGAGAACCCCAAATGACAGGGTAGATAGATGTGAGAGAAGGTTAAGGAGACCTACAACCCTAAGAAAGTGCGACTGTGACCAGGCATGACTACGCATGGCGGCCAGTCTGAAAGCACAAGGAGGCCCACAGCAGCACGAGGCAGGCAGTGGTCCGTGCTACCCTCTGCTGGGCACCGTGGAGGGAGGAAGGGCAGTCCTATAAGCATCTGTGGATGGATGGGCAGCTGGAGATGCAGAAAGAACAGAGGAGGTAAGGGAGGAGCACAGGACAAGACGCCCCAACAACTGTACATGCCGGAGGAAGGGCCAGCTGCCCAGCAGAGGATGCTGGGAGTTCCACATCTGGGACTTCTCTAAACCTACAGCAGATCGTGGATTCGGTTCTCCAACGTCTGATACAGACTTGTGAGGAAAATGTCACCTGAGCTATGCTGTCCCAGTTTTCCAGCCTACAAAGGCTCGTGTATTAAAACTGCCACCCTGAGAACGCTGAAGTCATCAGAAAACTTAAAAAACACACATTGCTATATAATTTAAACATTCAGATAGAGTATATAAATTGATCATCTATTAGATCTTATCTTCAAAATGCCATTTTTAACAGGTTTGACAGGATAAATTTCCTCTCCATAGATTAAAAGATGACACATTACACCCACGAGGAAGTCTAACAGTATCTTACCGTCCTCCAGGAACTGGATATCAGATGTGTCAAGATTATGATCTGTTTCAAATAACTGTTTCCCTAAAAGAAATAAATATGCTTAATTCAAATGGCACAGCATCCCCTCATCCCCTACAATCACTTCAAAGGGTAAGAGCTCAATAAAACAAATCTGAACATCTGTATTTCCAGGAATTTCAATAAATTTATGAATTTTGCAGTAGCTTAGAAGTTAAGACCTGCATTCACACTAAAACAGAAAAAATGAAAAAACCTAGGTTCCTCGGGCCTGGAAAACTATGGGTTTGATTCTTGCACTCTGAAGGCTTTTGATCCTCAATATTCTTATTCCAGGATCCAGAATACAAATCCAGAGTCACCAATAGAAACAAAGATACAGCCCACAGTAACTATGACTTGTGTGTGGAGAGATACTTGTGTGCTATGGCCATCTGTCCTGATCACCTTTGCTGTCGGGGAACGGCGCGGGGTGCGGGGTGCGGGGTGAAGGAGTGACTATACCAGAGAGGCAGCCATACCACTTAGTTTATTTTTCCCGGCTTGTTCTTCTTCTTTCATCCGTTTCTTTTTAATTTCCAGGAGTTCTGCATCAAACTTGGCCTTCCAACTCAAGAAATTCTCAATAGTAACAGGAGTGCCATGGAACAGTTTCTTAGAAAATAAAAGATACAAGCAGCCTGTCAATGAGGCAGCAATTTAACAAATAAAGCCACGGGGTTCTGTCTTTAGATACACACAACCATAAAGGTGAAGAACATTACTCATTTCTGCCTGGACTAGTTCTCTTCAGTTTCAGCAGCTTACTCTGTAGAAGTCAAATTTTAAAAATATTGTTCTCCTAAAAATTAAAAAATAAAGATACTATGCAATGTACTCCTGTCCTTGCCACCGTTATCTATTACTAAGAAAGTTCTTGGTTGTACTATGTTTTGGATACACATCAACTCACAACACAGCCGTCACTTTTTTTCTTTACTCAGAGCTCGGTGTTGGTCTCTGTCTAATTAGCAGCTCACGGGGCCAGGGCTGGACAGTTCACTACTACACACCAGCGGCTCAGATGATTCACAATTCTTGGTCTCACATGAGTGAGCTTTATCAGTCTGTCACTTGTTACTCACAATATGTCACCAACCAAAATTTCACTCCTAGTAAAATTTACTTATTAGTTTCACGACTGTGATTTCCAAAAGCGGGTTGCTAAAATTATCAGAAAAAAGAAAAGATAAATATCAAACAAACCAACAAAGAGATGTGAAGAAAATGAAAAGATTTTCAAGTATACCTTCTCTGCTTCTTCTGCTTCCTTTTCTTTCTGTTTCTTTTCTTCCTCTCTTCTGGTTTTTATCTGATCGACAATCTCATTTAACTTTTCCTGAACGGCTGTCACAAGAGTGAAGATCATCACCATGCCAAGATTTTCCTCAGCCTGCATGAAACAAAGAGCAGTGTGGAGAAACACACTCCTCAGGAAATAAAAGCTGCCCAAAGAACCAGAGTTGAGTAGAATATCTAAACCCCATGTTTAGAACATGATTCCTCATTCGGTTACACCATATAATTGGATAAGCGGACATTTCAAATTTGAGTATGGAGCCAGAAGCAGTAGCCTGGAAATCCCAGCACTTGTGAGACGGAAACACAGGATCAGAAAACCCTGGCTACAGAGGGAGTTCAAGGCCACCCTGGGCTACATGTGCCCTTGTCTTTAATGACTAAGACATGGTCACAGGAAACAAGGAGGTATTGTTGTTCTAAAATCGGACAATATAGACTCCAAACCAAAACTAGTGGGAAAGATAAAAAGGGTCATTTCTTAATGATTAAAAGAATTTCAAGAGGACATGTATGTCCAGAACACGATGGGCACATGCAATTTTACAAAAACAAATACTGCTAGATGTGACATCAAGACTAACCCAGCACCACAGAGCGGATGACTCCACTACCCAAAGAGTCGCGAGCTGCCTCGTGGTGCTGAGAACCAAACCCACATTCTCCGCAAAGACCCGGTTCTTGTTTTGTTGAGTCTCTGTATTGTGTTGCTTCATTGTGTTCCGCTTCATTAATTGTGGCCCTACATGTAATGATTTCCTTCAGTCTACAGACATGGGGTTTGGGTTCTTCGTTTTCTGTAGCTTTGAGGTCTCTTTTAAGTTATTTGAGATCTTGCTTATTTCTTAATGTGGATAAAGCTATAAACTTCCTTCTAAGGACTGTTCTCATATTCTAAAGGGTCTGGTATGTTGTGTTTTTATTTTCATTTGTTTCTAGGAATGTTTTTATTTCCCTCTTGATTTCTTCAAGGGCCTATTAATCACTCAATAGTGTATTGTTTAATCTCTATGCATTTCTGTGTGCTCTAGAGTTTCTCTTGCTGGAATTACTTCAGTTTTCTGGTATATTCTGAGACTTCATCTGTGTGCTAATGTATGATCTGTTTTAGAGAAAGTTCCAAAGGATGCTAAGAAAATGTATATTCTTCAGTGTTTGGATAGAATGTTATATAGATTCCTTTAAGTCCATTTGATCTATGATATCATCTAATTTAAATATTTCTCTGTAACTCCAGCTCCAGGGGGTCCAATGCCCACTGCTGGTTTTCATAGGCACAGGTATACACACAGTGCAAATACATACATACAGTGTAGTACTGTGAACCTGGTCTAAAGCCCATGACTGGGGAGGTCACAGATCCTAATGGAGAGCCTACTCAGCTAAAGTTAAAGTCTTCTAAGTATTTATGTTTGTACTTATAGATTAACGCTGTTCCCAATCTTGGAGAGAATCATAACTGCCCAAAGTGCTGAAAATAAGTGACTGCTGACTCCTCATCTCTAAATGGCACATGTATCAGCCCATTCTATCAAAGTTCAGGGACCATCATGAAAAAAGGTGTGGAAAGACTAAGAGCCAGAGGCTAGGGAGGTGTTCTGTGTCTTCTGAACATGACATGCCATTGAGCTCATGAACTCACCACAGCTGTAGAGACATACACAAAATCTGTACTAGATCAAACCTGTCAAAAATCCCAACTTTGAAGGTAGAGGACACAAGGCGCCACCCTCAGCTGAGGAGCTATGGGCAGCTGATAACTTCTACGGGAAGGAGTCATTTTTCTTCGGGGTATGGCCAATAGTGGGTTGCCCATGCTCTGGTGAACAGCCCCTAGCCAGGTGAATAGATAACACTAACTGGTCTTCGTGAGCTCTTTAAAGGAAGGGCTAAGAGATGGTTCAGTGAGGTTAAAAGCAAACTGCTCTTTCAGAAGACCAAAGTGCAGTTCCACGCCCCTACATCAGACAGTCACAACTGCCTGTAACTCTAGCTCCAGGAGAATCCAACACCTCTGTGCACCTGCACTCCACGCACAGGACACACATAATTAAAAATAAATCTTTAAAACAACAAAAAAGGAAGAACAGGATGTGAAGGTGGGAGGGGTTTTGTTAAGAGAGGGTCTTGGGGTAGCATTATATACATACATGAAATTCTCAAAGAATAAAAATCTTTTCTTTCTTAAAGATGCTTTGTGGTTGTGTATCATGAATTCTGATTGGTCAATGTACTATTTACATATATTTAAAAACATTTTCTAGCCAATATTTAATACTAAGGCCAATAAAATATGCTACTATAAAGCAAAATTATTTCCTTACCTGCAATGCCAGTAATTTTAAAATGTCTGAGACATCATTATCTTCTAGATTTTCCTGGGAGAATATTTCATAAAGGGGAGCTTCATCAGGGTATTTTTCACTATATGTAAACTTGAGAGTAGTCTGGACAGCTAAGGCACAAGATAAAAGTTTAATGGAAATACATTAAAAATATAAAAAAAAATCAGTGTTTCTACTGAGTCAATAATTTATAAAATCAGTAAAAAGTAGTACAATAGAATTACTAATTTAAACAGCGACCTCAAAGAGATGAGTGAAACTGATCAAGGAAAGGCAGAAATCCCTTCCTGCCCACGAAACCTATTTACCACCAAGTGGCATTTAACTATAGTGCATTTCAGAGGACAGACAGTATCACTTTGTAAAAAGTCCTGGCAAACAAAAACTTAAGTGAAAATAATATTAGCAAATGTTTTGTTTTGTTTTTTGAGACAGGGTTTCTTTGTGTAGCCTTGGCTGTCCTGGAACTAGTTCTGTAGACCAGGCTGCCCTAGAACTAGTCTCACATTCAGACTTTACTCGAGGCAGTTCCTGACTGCAGAGGACTTAGCGGTAGACTGATTCATGTTCAAATACGCGCAGTGATAGCAGGATGCTGCTAACTGGGTGGCTAGGTGTCACATTTTTACCCTGGGCAGTTTGAGGGGTTAGCTGGGCAGTTTTCAGCTAGACTCATCCACACTAACAGTCTTGACTTTATGCCATTTAAAAGTGTAATTCTTACGAGCACACCAGTGCAAGATAAACGCTGCAGCCCAGCACGTGGGTGCTCTGGTCCATGAACAGTAGGAAGGCAGTCAGAAATGATAACCCTTTGTAATTCAACCTATGATCTTTTATTTAGAGTTTATCATTCCTGTTATTCACATTTTTATTATTAAAACCTAGTAATTAACAAATATATTTCTTTGCTTCGTAAGAGGGGGCGTGCCACAAAGCACATGTGGAGATCAGAGAACTTACAGATGTTGACTTCCTCACCATGTAGGTTCTGAGAATCAAACTCAGCTTGTGAGACTTAGCAGCAAGCACCTTTTCCCACTGATCATCAGCCCCATAACCCACTAATTAAGATGAAATAATTCAAATCCATGTTGCTCTCCATTAGAAGGGCAAAGCCTACAGGACTGATACTGTTTTAATTTTCATGTTAAATTTCAGTAAGTATTCGTATGGGCCTCTTTTGGTGGTACAACTCTATAAGCTGAGCACTCAGGGGGCTGACCTATGCGGATCATGAATTCCAGAACAGCCGCTGGGAATTTTTTTTTTTTTTTAATATTAATCAAATTAGATAAATTTTTAGAAGCACTAACGAACCAAAGCTGGGAACACAGACAGCTCAGTGGCAGAGTGCTTGCCTGTGTGTTCAAGGCCTTCATTCAATTGCAGTACTGTAAAATAAAAAAGCACTTGAGAGGCAGGTACAGGCAGAGGGACTGAGTGTGCAAGGCCACCCTGGGTTATACAGGGAGATCCCATCAGACCTAGATGCAAGGTTTCGTGTGTACTAGGTAAATTCTTAACACTGTGCTACAGTCCTCAGCCAATAACAACAAATGAAAACCAGTAACTGCCAAGAGATTAAAATCACAAAAAGTAAATTTAACACATAAAATTCACCACAGTCGGCATATTAGTATTTACCTCTACTCTCTGGAGTTCTAGAATTTATTGTTTTCATGTTCATTAACCCGAGAATATTTTTAAAGACACAGTGTAAACAAATGCAATGAATTTTATCTTGCAGATACATTAAAACGCACTTAACTATTTTAAGTAGTTAAATTCTTTGTTGGTTTTTAAGTAGGTATTTTTGTTGCTACTGTGTGTGTGTTATAGTTTCACTTCATAGCTCAGGCTGACCTTGAATTGAAAATTGCCTTGCCTCCGTCTCCTAAATGATGGGACTATAAGCGTGTATTACTATACCTACTAAAAAGCATAAGCTTAAAAACAAAACAAAACAAAAACAAACTTACTGCTTCTACTATAAGCAATACCAGGTATCCATTATAGAAAGTAATGACAGCCATGATGCTATGCATATGATTGAATCACTTCACTATATGCAAACTTACCAAATCAAAACACTATAGCATGTCTACAACTATTTACTAATTCAAACACTGAAAGGCTGGTGAGATAGTCTGTGGGTAAAGCACTTGCCATACAAGTGAGGGGACCTAAATTCAAGTCCCCAGAATCCACATAAAAGCAGGTGAAATATAGCACACACAGAATCCCAGTGACAAGATGGCAGGCAGACACAGGACAATCTCCCAAATGTTGCAGGCCAGGCAAAGCAAAGACTAACATCTAAGACTGTCCTCTGACTTCCACACATGGCAAGCATTTAATCTCTTTCTATACACACACACACACACACACACACACACACACACACACACACACCCCAGGGGCTGGAGAGATGGCTCAGCAGTTAAGAGCACTGTCTGCTCTTCCAGAGGACCCAGGTTCAGTTCTCAGCACCCACATGGTGGTTCACAACCATTTATAACTCTAGTTCCAGGAGATCTGATCCCTTCTTCTAGCCTCTACAGGAAGCAAGCATGTACACTTACATACAAGAAGGAAAACACTCATGCATATAAAATAAAAATAAATCTTAAAAACATAAAAACCCAAAAAAGGGAATTAAGATTGAAGAAACAAAATATATAAAGACATACCTACAATCTCAAACCTAACAGGTACATCATTCCAATTCCTTCAATATTAAAAATAAGCAAACTTCCTTAAGTATGTCACCATTTACTGGTTAAGACAGAACCAGTATGATTATTATGATTATTATAACAACCCATGTATCATTTACTTTCCTTACAATACTATCCCGTAAGTAGAAGTGCACAGAGGGTTATTTTCTTATATCCCTTGTTTCATGATCTAACAAGGTTAATTCTTCAGTCGCTGCTCCATGATTTTACACATGTAAGTTTCTAATCCCTTGCTCCACAATCTATCAAGGGTAAATTTTTACATCCCCTGCTCCATGACCTAACAGCTATCCTGTACTAATCTAAACTCAAAACAGCATATTTCTCTATTTGCCAACACTGAAAATCTACTGGATAAGATGAAATATCTTCATTTTAATTTGCCTTAAGTACTAGTGACTAGTTTTTAAGTAATCATTTATAACTCCATATCTAGAAACTATGCATCAATTTCCTGTCTACTCTTTTACTAATCAGTTCATTAAGATGAAGTATAGGCCCAGAACTCAGGAGGCAGAGCCAGGCAGATCTCTGTGAGTTCGAGGCCAGTCTGGTTTACAGAGTGAGTTCCAAGACAGCCAGGGTTGTTACATAAAGAAACCCTGTCTTGGAAAAATTTAAAAATAATAAAGTAAAATGAAGTATAGGAACAAAAACAGCATGACCTAGGTACTGTCTTAAATACAGTTAAAAAGCATTTCTCAAATTAAGGATGAACTGTTTACAATTACTATTACAGGAGTGTTATTAGCTCCCAAAGGTGGTACTGTTCAGAATATGGGAATGATGTCCAGAAAGTTTAATAAGAAAATTAAATTCTGTCTCAACGAGCACTGCAATGCCATTGTGCATACACACACAACATACTGGTTTCACATAGCCAATTGATGCTGAAGAGTTGTGGGGGCGGGGTGAGAGCAATATTTATTTGGAACTTTAATATACTAACATTGTAGAAACTTACCTATAAAAGTACAGAAAGTGTAACTTTAACAGTCTTCTCATTGAGATCGCAAAATATCTCAATGTGAAACTCATTTTCCTGACATAATAGTTTTTAAGTGATACCACTAAAACTGACTGATTCCTTCTGACAGAACTTGTTACCACCTGAGAAAAAACATTCTTGAGACTGTCAACTTATATGTAACTTTAAAAATTATTAACTG
The DNA here is from genome assembly GCA_902168325.1 of Peromyscus nudipes. Taxonomy (NCBI): domain Eukaryota; kingdom Metazoa; phylum Chordata; class Mammalia; order Rodentia; family Cricetidae; genus Peromyscus; species Peromyscus nudipes. Next base: position 8,128 of record CABHPH010162180.1, on the reverse strand, counting down.
ACTTAGACCAAAAATAGGTAACCTTCATATTCTCACTAAATTTAACTTACTAGCTTACTAGTTTTAAAGCTATTTTATTTAGGGGGTAGGGAGACAACGGTAAGCAGACAGGTGCACATCCCGCCTGTTTATAACAGCAAATGCTCAATAAATAATCTACACTTCCAAAGAAAAGAGCAGCATTTGAAAAGTCGTAGTCACTTTTGTTCAATGCTTTGAACAAAAATCTCCACCTTCTCTTCATCTGCTGTACTATTAACCTAAATTCTTCATTTTTAAACACCAAGCATACTGGCCAGACTACAGAGCCTGGACTGCCTCTGTCCCCAGGAGTCACACCTCCACAGTAAACACGGGCTTCAAATACAACAGTAGCGGCACCTCAGCACCTCCACCCCTGCGATGCCCTGCACAATGGCTGCAGAAGGAGCCTGGAAAAAGCAGAGGAATTTCATCGTGCTTACTTTCGTCATTTTCTCCAGCCTCTGACGTCACAGTAATGGTGAAGCTGGGCGGATTTTCTGATAATACTGCAAGAAAATATACACAGCAGTTAGTAGGATGCTTCCTACAGCAGACACTCTCAGTGACTTACTGCTGCTCAGCACTAGAAATTCATACCTCACCTGTGTTTTCATTTCAACCAATACTGACTAACAGAGCACTGAAGTGAGAAAGCCATCATTTCAATCGAGAGTAATCTTTTTTTTTTTTTGAAGATTTATTTATTCATTATGTATACAGTGTTCTGCCTACATGCCAGAAGAGGGCACCAGATCAAATTATAGATGGTTGTGAGCCACCATGCGGTTGCTGGGAATTGAACTCAGGACCTTTGGAAGAACAGTCAGTGTACTTAACCTCTGAGCCATCTCTCCAGCCCCGAGAGTAATCTTAATCTGCAAAGAAGTACCTTTAAACAACTCTCTAATCCATTAAGTATTAGATCACTTATATTTTATTCCAAAATCTACCAGTACATGAAATGCATTCCAAAAAAAATCCCAAATAGAAAGGTAAACAAAAACTTTGGCATTTTTTTCACCAGCCACTACCCACTGATATATTCATGTTATGATGGATTATTATATTATCTTGTTATTTTCTGTATGTTTACGTGAAGTCAAATCTAATCTTTCCAAAAGTCTGGGCCTTTACCATCTTTCACACAATTAGAAAAGAAGTTAGATAAGAATCTAAACATCAAATTACTTAAAACTTACTAAGCCAGACATGTAAGTCAACATTTACATAGACAAGGAAGCTTCAGAGACCACTTTAGAACATGTCCAATAACATCTGTTGGTCATCTGCTCTCACACAAGAGTATTAAAAATGCTTGAGGAACCCCAAATCAGTGCCCAGTGGGGTCTGGAAAGTGAGCAAATACTGACTTAATGGACGAAATGGAAAAGGTAAAAAAGGAAACACTAAAAACCAAGTGGGAAGTAACCAGGGAGCCTCTGGCTGCAGGGGTGGCGAAAGCATCTAACCTTTGCTCCGCCCCTGGGAAGCATGGCCTCAAGGTTGACAGCAGCTGTGTGAGAGCTCTGGAAGAGCACAGAGCATTCAAGAAGCTGCTGTGGAGACTGCATGGCTTCAAACTGCCCAGGCACTTTCTGAAGCCACCACAGACACGTGTTATCAGTAATGTTTTTAGGATGGAGACCCTCATTGTGACTCCGGTTTAAAACACAATGATGAGCCGGGCGGTGGTGGCGCACGACTTTAATCCCAGCACTCGGGAGGTAGAGGCAGGCGGATCTCTGTGAATTCGAGGCCTGTCTGGGCTACAGAGTGAGTTCCAGGAAAGGTGCAAAAAAAAAAAAAAACCCACAATGATGCCCAAAAGATGAAGCACTCTCCCTGGACTCAAACTGTCCATCACAGTCTCAGACAATACACCCCTTGCTGAAAAGGCATTGGAAGCTTCTTAAAAGCTCCCAAATAGGTTATTACCGATTTTAAATGTTTATTACAATACATTACGTACGTTTCATTATTCTTCCTTAGCATTAACGTATCATGAAATGTAAATACTGTGACACAGAAATAAATGACATACCAACCAACAAGGACTCCAGGAGGCTATTAGCCTAACAAACACAGCCTGATGACTGAGCACCACAGTGTACTTGTGCTGTGCCATGCAGTTTAACAAAAATCCTTTAAATCCAATACCAAGATCATGGGTTTATACTCTTAATACAGTCCACCTAATTTAAGATATTAAATACAAAATAATTTACCTTATATACCACTAAAAAAGATGCCAATTAAACCATGATACGTAAGTTCTTATGTTAATCATGTTCAAATATACGACATGCGTCTCAGAAACAGTTACATCCAATATCACCTCAAGGCCACAGATGTGGACACTGAACTGCAGAGCTCTCACATAAATTACCACCATGCAGTTCTGCAGTTCTAAGTGGCAGTACTAAATAAACCACAAAAGGCTTCGTTTTACAAGGAAAAGAACATTTCCAGCTGACACATTTCAGGACTATTATTTGAATGAGGCTGAAAGCCATGAATGGCACATTAGTAAGAAAAGGGGAAGAAGGGGGATGTGTGTGAGAGTGGCAGATCACAATGGCTGGGAAGCTGAACTGCTGTCAACCGTGGGATGGACAAACATAAGTGGAGCAGTGCAAGGACATTTCACAGTGCAAGCCTAGACAGGAACAGCTTCAGCAGCTGGAACCGTGTCTGCACAGGACAGTACATCTAGCAAGAGTACACAGGATAGGAGGCAAATGAAACTAGGCAACTTGTACAAGCAATCGGGCAAGGCTAATGAGGTCCTGGACTAGGATGGGAGCCATGGGAACAGCAGGAAATTGTGATGACAGCTGGAGCGGGCAGCTGCGAATATGGTGCCACTAAACCAAACAGGAGTGCAGAAGGAATCGGACGTGCTATGTTTGAATAGAGGGAGACCTGCAGGAGGAGTGGGCAACCAAAAACAGCCAACAGGAGAACCAAACAAGGCCTCAGTTCAATTTGGATCTTCCGGTAATAGCTGAAGCTATCAGACCAAGGAGATCATTAGAATTAGATAATGAGAGCATTAGAGACACATGATAAAAGACAAAGGCCAATAATTTAGAGAAAAAAGTGAGAGGGGGAAAAAAACTGCCAGAGAGTAAAGGTGGCAGCCACAGAAGAGAGTAAGAAACCATAAAGAAGCCGCGTTACACAAATCACAGGACAGGAGTCTCAGGGTGGAGGATAGCCCGTTATCCCACCCCACCCTCACCCTGCTTCCTAGCATGGGGGTTTTATCACATTACCTGCTTTTGTAAGCAGTTCTCAGGACAGTCTGGTAGCACCTGCCTGCAATCCCAGCGTTTAGGAGGTGGAGGGAGGACAGTCAGGAATGCAAGGATGTCCTCAGCTACAGAGGGCACTGGGGGCTAGCCTGAGCTATGTGAGGACCTGACAAAGGTAGGGAGGGCGGCAAACGACAACAGCTAAAAGCAGCTCTCTATCTGTCCTCAGAGAGTTAGGAGAGACGGGGCTATGCAGTCCACACACTAGAAACCCTAGTCCTGGTGAAAACACAGGGTTTGATACCAGTCTCTATAGTATGCACTGTGCAGTTTGTGCACGGAGACCCTACTGACAGATCAGATCTGACCCCGACAGGGCCATCCGTCATTTGGTTCCTGCTCCCCTGTCAGTGCTCTCTCATCTCCTCACTTCCCACTTCTGACTTCAGGCTCTAGCAATGCCATCACTTGTATTCAGCACAGTGTGTCTGCTGCAGAATGTTTAACTAGGCAAAGATGTGTTACATATGTTTATGTTGCATTTGTTTAACGATGTAAAGATGTGTTGCTCTGCCTGCCTAAGGCACCCGATTGATCTAATAAAAAGCTGAATGGCCAATAGTTAGGCAGTAGAGGGATGAGGGGGCTGGCAGGCAGAGAGAAGAAGCTGGAGGAGGAATCTAGGCTCGAGAAGAGAGAGAGAGAACAAGGGAGAAAGAGGGAGACTCCTGGGGCCAGCCAGTCAGGCAGCCACCGGCAGCCAGACATGAGTAGGACAGACAGTAAAAAGCCCCAAGGCAAAACGTAGATGCCGAGAAACAGGTTAAATCAAACTGTAAGCACTCGTGGGACAAGCATAAACTAAGGCCAAGCATTCATAACTAATCATAGGTCTCCATAAGTCTCCGTGTCATGATTTGGGAGCTGGTGGTGGCCAAAAAGAAAGCCAGCTACATGTGTCAAGCCAGAGTCCTGCTTCTGCACATCACGTCCCTGGGAAAGACTGTTTCCCTAGTTCCACTTAGCTCATCACCTCTCAGTTGTCCAAAACTCTCCTTCCCTACTTCCCTAGAACACTGGGTTCTTGAATGTGTAACTAACAAATACTTAGTAAATGAAGATGCTGAAGGGACACAGAGAGGCTAGCAAGAAGACACCGAACAGTTAACCTCCGACAACAGACTAGGGAGAAAAGGCGGAGCGAAGGAAGAAATATACAACCATGAGAAACCACAAGAGCCCTGTAAGGGCTGGGAACACAAAAACACGGGACCACAAAGGTCACAGAGGCGGGAATCTACCTGGCAGTTCTAAGGTGTGCTGATGTCCACATGCAGCAGGAAATCATTAGCTAATGCAGACAGAGGAGGATGAGGCCCCGCTACCAGAAGGAGCAGCAACTTACACGGTCTGTTTCTACTAAGGAATAGCTTATGCTTACTCAACTGCTATGAAGTATGTACATTTACATTACTTCCCATCAAACACTTGAAGAAATCCAGGCTTGCAAAGGACACCACACCAAGCTGCCACTTTAAAGAGGGGAAAATAAAGGCTAAGAAAGAGAAATGCCAGAAAACTCTTATGTAATGGGGTAAGTTCCTGCTACAAAAATGAAGACAGAAATGCCTTCTGACAGCTACCAGGAAATTTCCTTAAAAATCTGCTAGCTCCCCACCCTAACCCACCCTCAATCCTTTATCTATGCTGCAGCTGCTGCTGCCGACTGGACCAAGATGGTGAGACCACACCTTAAGGATGACAAGTCCAGAAGCCCCTTCCTGAAGGAACTTTCCTGAATGGGTGCTGCCATGAGACTTTTACATACAATAAAAATAAACTTTTACTTCTAAAACCTAATTTTATTTAGGTTGTCCGTCACAGCTGAATCTAAAATAAATAAATAATAAAAATAAATAAAATGAGGGGAATCAGGGGATAGTGCCAATGTAGGGATGAGAAAATTACTCAACTGTATTTGCAAAAATTAACAATCCCTAAATTCTGTTTTGTTTAACATGAGATTTCACCATGAAACCCAGGCTGGCCTGGAATTTCCAATCCTCCTGACTCAGGCTTCCAAGTGCTTGGATTATATGCATGTAGCACACCTGGTGGGTTCCTGAGTTCTGCTGATGGAGCAATGCCATTCTAATGCACTGCTTGTTCCAATGCACAGCTGTGGGTTAGGATAAGCCACGGGTGCTGATGGAGCAATGCCATTCTAATGCACTGCTTGTTCCAATGCACGGCTGTGGGTTAGGATACGCCACGGGTGCCAGACTTCTACCGCTGTGAAAAGAGCACAATACTTTTGAAGTTTATTGTTGTGTATGTGTGTGTGTGTGCTTATGTGTGTATGGTGTATGCACGTGTGTGGTGTGTAGTGTGCGAGAGCGTGTGTGTGTCCCAGGTGTGAAGAAACCTGCAGAGACAAGAAGGGATGTTGGATCCCAAGATCGGGAGTTACAGGCAGGTGTGGGGCATCTGATATGGGCTCCTAGACACTGCAGAAGGTGTTCTTAACCCCTGAGTATCTCTCCAGGCCAAGATCAAAGTACTTTTGAGAAAAGTAGTGGGTTTCTGGGCATAGTGGAAGGAATTAATGAACAATAAGAGGAGATGCTAGGTGATACAGAGAACATGAAATAGATGGAACTAAGGATTTTGTTTAAAACATAATGGAGATGATGTCTAAAAGCTTTGCCAACAGGCGATACACAAACAACCTTGGTTTTTCACACACACACACACACACACCCCAAACAAACAAACAAAAAACCGAAAAGCTCCTATTAAAATAGATTCTTTGCTTGATATGGGGTACCTAACCTTTCAGAAAGTATTTCTCAAAAATCTGCTTTCACAACACACTCTCTACTCTTCCTTTATGATACCGCCATAACTACTGAGTGCTAATGACTTCTATCAAAGGAGACTGAAGAAGAAATACAGGATTATGTCCGCTCTTGGTAAAACAAAGAGAATTAAGGGAACTTGGTTTTGGTTAACTGAAGATCAACCACTGACTTCCAAAAAACTCCCCCACTATCATATATTCTAACACAGAAATGGAAATAACTAACTTCTACTAGCTCAGCAGATCCTTGTCAAGTGAAACACCACTGATGAAGAATGGTATCAAGGGAGTCTATTTATACTTTGCAAAGCTACTTGTTAGGAGGGTGGGTCAAAGTGCAGCCAAGCTACAGAACAGGCAAAAGGAAGAAACTGTAGTGTGGTGATGGTTCATAACAAACGCAACACTGGACCAAAAGGTCATCGCAAATATAACAGCAGCAGATTCTAAGTTTCAGCGAGGTCTGTGGGCCAGAAGTTGCCTTTCTGATATCACACAAGGTCAAGTGTTCCTAACAAATGCTTCTCTCCTAGTTCACAAATATCCATTACAGAAAGGGTAGGGTGAGGCAGGGTGAGATCCAATTCCTTCACCAGATGGAACATTTGCCAAATCCAGTACTAAATGTGATTCAAAATGAGGTGAGAAATCTGCGAACTAGAGTTCTTGGCAAACTGACACAGGATAACTTTCTTAAACCTAAATGTAAGTATGGAAACATAAATCCAACAAGCCACAAGACAAACCTCAGAAATCCTCACAATTTCCAAGATCAAGCACAGAAATATTTTATTTCAAAGTTCTACCGTTTCCCTAAAAGGTTTCATAAGAAAATGATCAAAAGCAATGCAAAAATCCCGAACAGGTATAAATCAAGATGTTTTACTTATTGCAAAATGTGTACGGATGCTAACAGGAATTACAAGCAGGATCAACTAGTAACTATGGAAGCGTTGAATGCATCACAATAGTCACAAATTGTTACCTATTACCCTGGCTCAGGCTCCTCAGGCACTTATGCGTCTGACAAGAATTTCAAATACTACAGTTATTGGGACCTATTGGCACAATACTGCTTTAGGACTTACAGTATATCACCTTGTAAGGCACATATGCAAAGTATTTAGCAAAGGGTACCTTTACATCAAAGACAAGTTAAGAATATTATACACCGCATGCATTTTTGCTTCTGCCTACAAAAGGCTCGTGCCTATTATATTTCGAAAGTACTAGAAAGGTCTAAACATCATGATTAAGACTATCTGACAACTGACCCTATTTTAGTTTGACATCAACATATAAGCAAGGATAGAGGAGGGAGCCAGACTCCATACACACTCACCCAGGTAACGACACTCTCAAACCCCTCTTCACTCATCCCCTTAACATCCTCAGCACAGCTGTATTGCTGGTGAGAGAACATGAACACAACATCTGCCTGTTGGCAAAGCAGAACAAAATTTGCCACCATTGCAAGCGGTTGATCAAAAGGTGAAGCCAAGAAAAAAAAAACTAAACAATGAGAAGGCGGGTTTGGAGTTGAGTTAAAGCAATACCCCTTAGGCTCTTAATCCAGACAATCGGTGATATGACAACATTGGGAGGAAGGGCTGTGGAATGTAAATCCCACCAAACTGGAGCCTACACTACGCGTTCAAACTGGCTTCACCTCGACTGCTCTCCAATCTTGAAAAAACCACAGACAGGTTATCCACGAAAACACAGGCTCACGCGGAAGAATTCTCCTAATGAATTAATTTCTCACACGTTTTCCCTTAGCCCAAACCTGCTCTTCCTTCGCCTCAGCTGGAGCTGGATCCCAAACCTAAGTCTGCAGGGTGAAAGAACAGAGAAGAACTGGGGACCGCTGGCAGGAAGTCCCAGAGCGCAAGCCACTTGCCTTCCTGAGCCTCCAGAACCTCGACGGAGTCTAAGATACCGTGCAATCCTAACACCTAAGATCCACGGCAGCCACATCGTACAGCAGGCA
>CABHPH010162179.1:969-10969 GCA_902168325.1 Peromyscus nudipes | reverse complement strand
CTATCAGTAAGTTCAGAATGGAGCTCTTTGACAAGATCTTAGAGGAGGCGTCAGAGAGGGCCAGGATGGTGGCAGCCAGGCTCAGTCCCTGCTTGCCCATCCCCCAACAGCCAACAGCTCTGACTCTAACATCCTAGTGTTAACTTTCAATCTGTTTCCAGTCACCCCGATACAGAAGGTCACTGCAAACCCTGAAATGACTCCATCCCAGTCCAGCTAAGGGGACCAGTGACTTTATTGCGGTCCCATGTTCATGGGTGACTCATCAGCTGCATCCACAGGAAATGCACCACAACATTGTGCTGACTCATGACAGCTGCATCCAGGAGGTCCCCTGGGCCAGTTTGCAGCCAGGTCCATGGAGAAGTTTTCTCTCCCCTTGTATCCCCAGCACTAGTTCCCTGAGGCTGAGGAGGACACTCGAGGCTTGGAGCTTCCTGGTTCTCCTTCTTCCATCAGGTCAAAGGTGTTTCAGTCAGAGGGAAACAGCTACAGAATAAGTCACAAGGTGGTCTGAGCTGTCTACAGGTGAACAAATCCAAAACACAGAGACTAGACCACCTTATGCATTGTTGTCTGAGGAGTGTTGGGAGAATTCCAAAGAACTAAAGTCATTTTGACTCCAGAACTTTAGCATCTAGCTTAGATCTGCCTTTTGTGATTGCTACCTCCTGTCTCCTGGACCTTCTCTTTGAAGTCTTATCTGAGAGTTTCCTAGGAGTTCAAAGCCCATGAAAACTTAGATTAGGAACAACCCAGAACATTGTGGTATTCCTTTCCTGAATATTTTCATTTGGCATCGTCACTTTGAGTGGCTTCAATGAAATGTTTTGGTATAGGAATTGACTTGCTAAAGGTGTGAACTGTATAATAATAAAATGGCCCTTTGTTAAGCTACAGTGGAGCAGCCCATAGAGACAGGTCCCCCTGGAGCTGGGGGAGATTAGACTCATCCTAGAGGTTCCTCCATCTCTTCATTCGAATAACTAGGAGTGAAGACAACCTCCACTCTTGATAGACAGCAGAGGAGGGCCCTTTCCTGTAGCCCTCAAAAGCCCTGGGCTGGTTATTGCTATTTGGGGCCTGACACCAGATGTGGAACACTCCCAGCAGAAGCATCAGGGAGCTGACCCAGCCCAGGTAGAGTGAGGCTCCCATCTCTGGTTTCCATGGGGACATAATTTCAGGGTTAGTGATGCCAAGGATGACATTGTGTGTTACCTAGGACGGAGGCACCAGTAGCAGCAGACCAGCCCCCAGGGACAACCCACTTGTCACCATCTTGATCTGTTCTTCATTATTCATATTTGACACATATGTGATACATTTATCCCCAGTCATGTACAACAGCAAACCCAGGCAGGTGATGATGATGCAGATGACCACTAGAACTCCAGACACCTGCAGGTCCTGTGGTAGGACCGAGCGTGAATTGTACAACATGTACCTCAGGCTCTTGAGTCCATTAGCCTCACACAGGATCCACATGCCCTCCCCAATGCTGGTCTCTTCCAAAAATTACATCACACACCACAAGGGCAGGCCACAGCTCATAATGGCCACTAGCCAGCCAATCAATGCCAAAGAGAAGCTGGCTGCTTCCAGTTCCAGATGAGCCATTATTTTCTCTCCACTGGACACAGGACACAGAAGACAGAGGGGATCTGGCTCTCAGCTGCAGGATTCGAAGGGCTGAAGATGGATTTTCAACATGTCCACAGTGAGCTGTCCTGAAAACCAGCACCAGAAGTGAAGGTCACTATAGAGTCACACATATCACGAACAGGAGGGACCTCAGCAGCTGACAGCGTCCTGGTGAAATAGGTTAAGCTGATATGGGATTTGGCAGAGGGTGGGGAGAGGGAGGAGTTTCAGTGCACAGGCCTCATGGGATCAGATCTCTGTACTCTTTTCAACGTGTGTGTGTGTGTGTGTGTGTGTGTGTGTGTGTGTGTGTGCATATTCATGTGTGGTCACATGTTTCTGTGTGTCTTCATGCACAGGTGGACACAAGAGTGTGGACACAGAGGACATTCTCTGTTGTCATCTTCAGGAACTCTATCTACCACCTTTGAGATGAGGTCCCTCAAGTTCACCCATGGCCTCCAGTTCATCAATTAGGCTAGAATAGCTGGCCAGGCTCCTGGGAAGTCAAGTGACAACCCTCTTAATTCCCTAAGCCATGTAAGGGTACTGAGTTCTGGGGATCTGAGGACACAATACAGAAAAGGGACATTGGCCAGCTGCACACCAAACAGAGACCTCCTGTGGTCCCATGCACTGCTCTATCTGATATGATGTTCCATCTTGTCAACTTATCAGGATGTAGAATCACCATGGAAACAAACCTCTGAGAATATCTGAGAGAATTCCTAGACTGGGTAACTGAGATGAGAATCCTCACCCCATGGGCAGCAGCATTCTATGGTTTGGGGTCCCAGATGAATGGAAAGTAGAAAGTGACTGAGTCCCAGCATCAGCTCTCTCTGCTTCCTGACTGTGGATGTGATGTGACCGCCTGCCTCATGCTCCTGCCCCATGACATCCTCCCCATGATGGACTGCATCATGGGATCCAAATAAGCCCTTTCTATGCCCAGGTTTTTTTGTGTTAGTGTTTTATGAAAGCCAGAGAAGGCAAAGTGTCTGGATGGTGGTGCAAACACCTTTGACCCCAGCACTTGGGAAGCAGAGGCTTTTCTATCTCTGTGAGTTAGAGGCCAGCTTGGGGTACAGATTAAGTTATGGGCCAGCTAGGACGGAGTAACACTGTCAGAGGGGTTCGGGGGACAAGGGAGAGAGGGAGGTAAAAGGGAGTGAAGGAGGGAGGGAGAGAGAAGAAAGAACACTCAGGCACACTAGAACATAGTCTGAACTGAGTTCAAAGATAAACAGAGACAACATGTAGACAGAGGCCCACCTTCTGCTTTCCTGCAGGGTGGAGGAAGCAAGGGCTGTTGCTGGGACAGAATTATTCACTCTCAGCTGGGGTTGTCCACAAGGACTGGGCTCCTCCAAGCATCAGCTGCATGGAGCTGGCCCAGCCTGGGTAGAACAAGACACCCTACTCTGCTTTCTGCCTGGAGCTCCAGAGTGCATTGGAGCAGCCATATATGAACTTGTGTGTTCTCCAGAACATGGGCACCATTGGCTACAGGTCAGCACCAGGATCAAGGCCCCCACTCTCCTCACAATTATGACATCACCTCTGTCATTAGACAGCCATGATGGCACACAACCTCAAACAAACACAGCAGCAAAGCCATTCCATTACACAGATGACCATGAGGACCTGAGACACCTGTGGCCCTGAGCAGATGTGACCCAGTAGCCATGGTCCTTACACTGCATGCTGTAGAATCTGTGAACCTGGCACATTTGCCATAGACCCTGCCTAACATAGAATTCTAGCCCTGTCTCACATTCAGGAAATATTGTCACCCTTCATATGGGTAGCACACAGCTCCAAAGGTCCACCAGCCAGCCCAGTCTGTTCACAGAGAGGCTGACCTTGAGAGCCATGAGAGCCATGGCACAAAGTCACTGCAGTTAGGGTGGGGAGTTAGTGGAGATCTGGGCTGAGCTGCAGGATCCCAGGGACTGATGATGGACACAGCAAGTGTCCAGAGAAAGCCTTTCCCTGGATGCAGACAGACTCAAAAGCAGACAGAGACTCAGTCCACACCAACAATAATTACCTCTGTAAGAGCAGATATCCAGGCCAGCAGTGTGAGGACAGCAGTTGACAGAGGCATCTCTTGACATAGATTGAGGGTGTCTGAGGCTATGACAGGGCATGGGACACAGGGTGGAGGTTCAGATCAGGTCGCCTCAGAACCAGCCTGTACTACTTTATGAAAAAACTGTATGTGCCTGTGTTTTTCTGAGTGTGTGTGTGTGTGTGTGTGTGTGTGTGTGTGTGTGTGTGTGCATGACTAGTAGGAATGTGCATGAGGATACCATAGGACCACTTCTGACATCATCCTCAGGATGCCACTATCTCCTTAAAGACAAGGTTTCTAATGGAACAGGGCTCATCAATAATGCAAGGCCTCCTGGCCAGGAAGCCCTGTGGCTTCCCCTGTCTTTTCCCCTTTGGCACTAGATTTACCGTCACATGCTTGAATATGCTGCATATTTACCAGGGTTTTCAGATTGATATCAGGTCCTCCAAGGTCTACCCCAAACCTTGGTCTCTGTATTCAGAGCCCAGAACAGCAGAGTCTCCTATATGCCCAATCTACAGCAAAAGATTCCACATCATTAAAAGAAACTCCTGCCGGACGGTGGTGGCGCACGCCTTTAATCCCAGCACTCGGGAGGCAGAGCCAGGCGGATCTCTGAGTTCGAGGCCAGCCTGGGCTACAGAGTGAGTTCCAGGAAAAGGCACAGAGCTACACAGAGAAACCCTGTCTCGAAAAACCAAAAAAAAAAAAAAAAAGAAAGAAACTCCTTCCTTCCCTTTATATGGGTACTCACATACACACATTAGGTACAACACATTTATATAAATATTTATAGTATAAAATAATAATTGAGTAAAATAGATCGTGTCTACACTTAATTTTTTGGCCTAAGTAGAGACAAGGTTAGAAAAACAGACTCCTCTATCCCCAGCTTCTTGCTCTGTTCACGGCCAGCACATGCCCATGCTGGACCAGTGACCATTCCCTGGCCAATGGGTTGCAGTAGAAGACTCCGCATGGTGATTGACAGGTAGGACTAGATTCACATTGTCAAGGTCTCTGTGCTCCCTACTCCCTCCTTACTTTTTTAATGGCACACTCCAGTGACATAACACAGGTCGGTTTGAACTTTCTGTCTTTTCTCCTTGACCTCCACAATGATGATGCTCAGGTATACTACACCAAGGCCCTGGATTGTCCCCTTTGTCCTCTAGAGAAGTGTCCAGCATGATGAGTTGACAGACTGGGACCAAGGCTTGGGAGCAGAAGGTGACAGAGAAGAACAGTGACATGACTGGGTCCCTGATGGCATCACTGAGCCCAGACCACATTGATCACTCTGTTTTCTACATTGGCCCTGAGCCTGTCCTCACCTGAGGGACCTGCCATGCAACATTCATTCATGTCCTGTGGAAGCTGAAGGTGTCCCCACACACTCTCCTCACACCCGTTATCTAAGGCAGATTCCAAATGGAATGTGATGCTGCTCTCAAAAATCAGGGCTTCCTCAGAGCCTGCTGTACACTCCCCACACCAAATGTGCCCCGGGGACAAAAGTGTACAGTGCCAGGCAACATGGAGGTAAGGTGGGACACACAGAGACAGACAAAGGCAGAGTGTCTCAGAGTTTCTACTGCTGTGATGGAGGAAAGGGGTTGTCAGGCTTATGTGACCCTGGTCACAATCCACTGAGGGAAGCCAAGGCAGGAACTGAAGCAGAAGGCATGGGGAAACACTATCACCCTGACCTCCTATACGACCCAGCACTACCTGCCTAGGGATGCTACCACTCACAGGGGACTGGGTCCACCCACATAATCCTTATTCAAGAGAATGCCTGACATCCATGCTTAGAACCAATCTTATGGGAACATATTCTCAGTTGAGAATCCCTCATCCCAAATGACTCTAGCTTGCATCAAGAAGACAATAAACAAATAAACAAATGATTGAATAAATCAGTAAATAAAAATAAAATAAGCCGGACACACAGACACACAGAGAAAAGTAGAGACAGATAGACAGAGACAGAAAACCCGAAGCAGATAGCTCAGCCAGTCAAATGCTTCCCACAACTCATGGCTAATCTAGGTTTTCAACTTGAAACACTCGGAAGGAAAGATCCTCACCTGAAGAATTGTCTCCATCAGGTCGTTCTCTGCCCAGAGCTGTGGGGCATTTTCATGACTATAAACTGACATGGGAGGTCCCAGCCCACTGAGGACAGCGCTATCCCTAGACATGTGGGCCTGAGTTGTATAAGAAAGGGAACAAGCCAGGAAGAGATGTTCCTCACCTTCTCTGCTTCAGTTCCTGCTCTCAGGATCCTCCCCATAAGCTGAAGAAAAAGACACTTTTCTTTCCCAACTTGCGTTGGCTCATGGTGTTTATCTCCCTAACAAAAAGTAAACTAGAACACAGCATGCAGGCATGACCCCGTGAGTTTGGTCACAGAACCTACATTTAAAAAGAGAGGTGTGGCAGAGTGGGATTGTCATCTGGGCACTGATGGTGGGGACCAGAAGGTACGGAGATGGAGTGTCCAAACCATCTGGCTGAATCCACAACCTCCTAGACAATGAAAAGCCATACCTGTTCGGGGCAGAGTGGGTTAGGGTCAGCACAAGACCTGGAGGCAGGTGGCTGCCTTGGGGACAGAGGCAGCCAGATCTTTGTTCGTTCAAGGCCAGCCTGAGCATGGCATCCTGTCTTAAAAACTGAAACTAAAAAATGCTGGGTCCTGTGACACTCACCTTTAACCCAGCACAGGGAAGGCAGAGGCAGGTGTGAAGGGACACCAGCCCACTGGAGCATGTGGCTCTGGCAGGCCCTGCCCTTCTCCCCCATTCCCTCTGCCCTATTGAAAACTGTTAGATTATATTCCTTAAGCTGGCCACCAAGGTCTTTTCCCATATTTGGCCACTTCCTCCTTCTGAGGCCTAAACCAAAGTCCAGCAATGAAGAGCCCCTTTGGTTCACCTAATTAACATGCCCAATTAAAATTAAACACCTCATCCTACCACGGGTTTTCCCCATTTACCTTTATAAACTGCCATTTTCCTCTGGGCCACCTCTGTCTCCCCTCTATCCAGAGGCAGTCCTTCGTCTCACCACTAGGAAGGTGGAGACAGGAAGTGATATGGCTGTCAGAGAGAGGAGTATAAAGCAGGAGGACACAGGAGCTCGGCCTCCCTTTCAGGCTGAGGAGCTGGAGAGGTGAGAGGTGGCTGTGGCTTGCTCCTATGTCTCTCGGATCTTTCAGCATTTACCTCCATATATGATTCCAAGATTTTATTATTAACACCAATTAGAACTGGCACTACAATTTCCCCTTCTTCCTCAGACTCTGTCTCCTTTACCACCACATCATAGCCCGTTCTACCACAGACCTCCTCTTCTCCTCTTTAAAGTCACACCTGCAAGGTCATTGGGAGCTGTTTTCTGCCTGAGTCAGAAAGCAGCCACTGTAACTTTTCTTCCCCACTTAACAAATAATCTCTCTGTGAAAACAGGCGTTTAAGTGTGGTTAGTGCCTATTTCGGGGTCTGGGAGGAAGCCCCCACTATTCATGGGTCTCCTTCAAGGCAGATCTTCATGATTCCAGGCCAGTCTAGTTTACAAAACTAGTTCCAGGACAACGAAGGATTCACAGAGAAAACATGTCTCAGAGGTCATCTGTCCTTCACTCAGGAGGAAAAGGTAAGTGGGTATCTGAGATTGATAATCTAATCTGGTCCACACAAGGCCCGAGGCAACCTTGGCCACAGAGTGAGACCCTGTCTCAACTTCCTACACACACACACACACACACACACACACACACTGAAAATCAAAGGAGAAGACAAGCTGAACACCAGCATGCATCTCCCTCTGTCCCTGACTGCAGATGGAGTGTGACAAGCTGCCCCCACTCCTGTTCCCACGCTTTCTCTGTTGTATCCTCAATTGTGAGTCAAAATGGACCCTTTCTTCCCTCCTGAAGTCGCCTCTGGGAGACGTATTGTGCCAGCAACGGGAAGAGAAACACAGACCCTCGAGTTCACAGGAGTCACTGAGCCAATGTGGAAAACCCAGCCCTGCCTTTCCACACACAGCCATCCCCTACTCCAGAACACACACAGTGGGAGCCTCTGAGGAAAGTCACAGCTGTGCTGGACAGTCCTGACCACACCTGAGGCAGCACTTTGGCAGAAAAGCATGATTTAGACAGAAAAGTATGAGGAGGAGGGGCGAGAGGCTGGGCCAAAGCCTGTGGGGACAAATGCAATTCCAGGTCAGTGTCCATCTGAGGGGACAAGTGTAATTCCAGGTCAGTGTCCATCTGAGGGGACAAGTGTAATTCCAGGTCAGTGTCCATCTGAGGGGACAAGTGTAATTCCAGGTCAGTGTCCATCTGAGGGGATGGCAGATGGAGCAATTGTCACAGCATGAGGACCTGAGTTCAGATGCAGCACCCCTGAGAAACACTGGTGTGGGGCACACACCTGTCATCCATGCTCTGGAGAGAAAAGCACAGCAGGAGCATGAAGCTATTTGGCCCACCAAGCTGGCCTCACAGGTGGGTGCTAAGGGATCCTATCTCAGGAAACAGTTGGAAATTTGATTGACAGAAACACCTGACATGGTCTTTGGTCACACACACGCACACACACACACACACACACACACACACACACACATCTCAATGAACTCAACCGGGCTATAGTTCTCTATGAGCTGACTGACTTACATGTTACCATAGTACCACAGTGACCTCCCGCCAGGGGAAGGTGGTTACCAGTACCCAGGCTTATCTTCTGCAAGCAAGTGGCAGAAGTGTCAGAGCCACAGACTATCAGTAAGTTCAGAGGGGAGCTCTGGGAGGGTATCAGAAAGGGGCTGGTGGCAGCATGGGGCAGTCCCTGCTTGCCCATCCCCCAACAGCCAGCAGCTCTGACACTAACACCCCAGTGTTAACCTTCAGTCTGATTCCAGTCACCCCGATACAGATGATAATTAAAGACCCTGAGATGACTCCATCCCAGTCCAGCTTAGGGGACCAGTGACTTTATTGGGGTCCCATGTTCATGGGTGACTCATCAGCTGCATCCACAGGAAATGCACCACAACATTGTGCTGACTCATGACAGCTGCATCCAGGAGGTCCCCTGGGCCAGTTTGCAGCCAGGTCCATGGAGGAGTTTTCTCTCCCCTTGTATCCCCAGCACTAGTTCCCTGAGGCTGAGGAGGACACTCGAGGCTTGGAGCTTCCTGGTTCTCCTTCTTCCATCAGGCCAAAGGTGTTTCAGTCAGAGGGAAACAGCTGCAGAATAAGTCACAAGGTGGTCTGACCTGACTACAGATTAAGAAATCCAAAACACACATTGGCCCACCTTATACATGGTTGTTCTCTGAAGAGGGCCCTTCCCGGGAGCACTCAGAAAGAGTGAGCTGGATATTGTAGGACCCCTCACTGGGACAGGCTGGTCATGGTTAGTTGGGGCCTGGCATTACAGCAGCGACCCTCCCATTAGAGCCCCTCCGAGCAGAAGCAGCAGTGAGCTGAGCCAGCCCAGGTAGAGTGAGGCTCCCATCCCTGTTTCCCATTGGGGGACCTTTGTAGAGTTGTCCATGCCAAGGATGACATTGTGTGCGACCCAGGACACAGACACCAGCAGCAGCAGACCAGCCCCCAGGAAAAAAAAAAAAAAAAAAAAAAAAAAAAAAAAAAAATGATCCAAAATAGACTCATCACAGATGAGCTTATCTCTGATCATGTACACCAGCAAACCCAACGAGATGATGATGATGCAGATGACCACTAGAACTCCAGACACCTGCAGCTCCTGTGGCTGTACCAGGAGTGAGTTGTAGGGCATGCAGATCACATTCTGGAGTCTTACCACGTCACACATGTTCCACAAGCCCTCCCAAATGCTATTCTGTTCAGAAACTTTCACCACACGCCACAAGGGCAGGCTACAGCTGATAATGGCCACTAGCCAGCCCAGCAAGGCCAGAGAGATGCTGGCTGCTTCCAGTTCACGACGATCCATGATTCTCTCTCCGCTGGACACAGCACACAGAAGACAGTGGAGATCTGACTCTCAGCTGCAGGATTCAAAGGGCTGGGATGGATTTTTCAATGTGTCAATAGCAAGCTGTCCTGAGGACCAGGTCTCTATGCTGTCAGACACACAGGCAGCAAGTCGGACATCAGCAGTTGTCACAGGGCCCTGGGTGTTGTAGGAACTTAGCAGAATCACTGTGTGGGATAGAAATTAGAATAAACAGCTGTTTTTTTAAAAGCACTTGACCTTGAAGAATCATTGTGGA
>CABHPH010162178.1:0-43963 GCA_902168325.1 Peromyscus nudipes | reverse complement strand
GAATAGAAAGTGAATTAGATACATTTTGGACTCACCAAAATATGATAAATAATGGAGTATTTTCTCTGAATTCATCAAATGCAAATGGACTCGACATTGTTAATGTAATTCTTGACTGTATATATTGTATATACTTATTGTATATAGTTTTTCTTATATTAGTTATAACCTTCTTTTATTCTTTTAGACACAAAAGGGAAAATGTGGTGATATATTGTGTACCTCAATATATTGTGTACCCTAATAAACTAATAATCTGGGGATCAGAGGACAGAGTCAGCCACTAAATTAGACATAGATGTCAGGCAGTGGTGACATATGCCTTTAATCCCAGCACTTTAGATCTCATGCCTTTGCTTGGAAAGCACACAGACCTTTAATCCCAGGAAGTGACATGGCTGGGTGGGGAATGTTATATAAGGTGTGAGTAAACAGGAACTCATGCTCTAGAGGCTGAGGAGTTGGTAAAGTAAGGCTGTTGTGGCTTGTTCTGCTTTGCTAATCTTTCAACTTTCACCATAATATCTGGCTCTGGGTTTTTTTTTAATTAATAAGACCCATTAACAATTTGTATTACACCCAAAGTTCAAATTCCTTCAAACAAAAGCATGATCAGGCCTATCAAAGCAATACCCCAGTCCCTGGTACCATCTTCTGTCTTAGTTTCAGTTTATATTGCTGTGAAGAGACACCATGACCACAGAAACTCTTATAAAGGAAAACATTAAATTTGGAGCCAGCTTACAGTTCAGAGGCTTATTCTGTTATCTTCATGGGAGGAAGCAGGGTGGCATGCAGGCAGACATGGTTCTGGAGAAGGAGCAGAGAGTCCCACATCTTGATCTTTAGGCATCATGAAGTTAATTCTGTGCCACACTGAACATAGCTTGAGCAAAGGAGACCCCCAACCCCCCCTTCCCCACAATAATATACTTCCTCCAACAAAGCCACACCTCTTAATAGTGCCACTTCCTTTGGAGGCCATTTTCTTTCAAACAACCACACTGTGTATGTGCAATAAAGATACTTTGACTTCTCCCCTCCGTATTTCTATCTTAATTTCCTTCAGCCATCTTCTTACTCTAGCTAAATCTTCAAGTTCTATGTTGAGTAGTTATGGAGAAAATAGACAACCTTGTCTTGTTTCTGATTTTATTGGAATTACTTTCAGTTTCTCCCCATTTTAGATGATGTTTGGTATGAGCTCACTGTAAACTGCCTTTATTATGTTGAGATTTGTCCCTTTTATCCCCAATCTCTTCAGGAATTTTATCATGAAGGGCTGTTGGATTTTTGTCAAAAACCATTTATGCATCTAATGAGATGATCATGTGGTTTCTGTCTTTCAGTTTGTTTATATAGTGGATTGCATGTATTGATTTATGTATGTTGAACCACTCCTGCATCTGTGGAATGAATCCTCCTTGATCATGATGAATAATCTTTTTGATGTGTTCTTGGATTCAACTTGCAAGTGTTTTGTTGAGGGTTTTTTTGCACCTGTGTTCATAAGAGAAATTTTTCTGCAATTGTCTTTCTTTGTTTGGTCTTTATGTAGTTTGGGTATCAGATTAGCTGTGGCCTCATAAAACGAATTGGGAAATGTTCCTTCTGTTTCTATTTTGTGAAATAATTTGAGGAGGATTGGTATTAACTCTTCTTTAAAAGTGTAGTTGAATTCTGTGCTAAAGCCATTTGGCCCTGGTGGAGTTCTAGTTTTTTTGTTTGTTTGTTTTTGTTTTTGTTGGCTCAGATGCTTTAATGACTGTTTCTCTTTCAATAAAGACTATGTATCTGTTTAAGTTGCTTATCTGATCTTGACTTACCTTTGGTAAGTGGTATGTATTGAGAAAATTATCCATTTCTTTTAGATTTTCCAATTTGGTAGAGTAGAGGTTTTTGAAGTATGTCTTTATGATTCTCTGTATGTTCTTGTTAATTTGTTGCTATGTCCCCCCTTTCATCTCTAATTTTGTTAATTTGGATTTTCTCTCTCTACATTTTAGTTAATTCAGCTAAGTGTGTGTCCATCTTATTGATTTTTCTCAATGAATCCACTCTTTGTTTCATTAATTCTTTGTAGTTATTTTGTTTTTCTATTTTTATTGATTTCAGACCTGAGTTTGATTCTTTTTTGCTATCTACTCCTTTTGGGTGTGATTTCTTCTTTCTGTTTCAGAGCTTTAAAATGGGCTGTTAAGTATGATATCTCTCCATTTCTTTTACATGTAGCAACTTGAACAAGGCTATGAAATTGCCTCTTAGGACCACCTTCTTGTGTCTGATAAGTTTGGGTATGTTTTTGCTTTCATTTTCATTGAATTCTAGAATGTCTTTACTTTCTTGACCTATTTTCCATTTAGTAAGAGTTGTTCAGTTTCCATGAGTTTGCAAGCTTTCTATTATTGTTGCTATCCAACTTTAATCCTTGGTTGTCAGATAGGATGCAGGGTGTTAATTCAGTTTTCTTATATCTGTTCAGACTTGCTTTGTATTCAAGCATGTAATCAATTTTGGAGAAAGTTCCATGAGATGCTGAGAAGAAATATATTCTTTTGTGTTTGGGTGAAGTGTTCTGTAAATATTTGTTGGATCAATTTGGTTTAATGACTTCATTTAGCTCTGGCATTTCTCTGTTTCGTTTTTGTCTGGATGACTGGTCTTTTGGCAAGAGTAGGGTATTGAAGTCTCCTTCTATCAGTGTGTGAGGGTCAGTATGTGATTTAAGCTGTAGTAGTGTTTCTTTTACAAACTTGCGTGCCTTTGTGTTTGGAGCAATGATGTGACACACTTTGGCTCCATCATTTGCCACAACAATCTTTTCCTTAAAAAACTGCAAAGCCTCGCTGCTTTGATCCCACTGTCACGTCCCTAGAGTTCATCATTTATGAAGCAACCAGAAAAACCCTTTGAAGTGTGAGTCTGAAAATACCCCTCCCTGTTCCAACCGCTCAATGACATCCTATCTCACTCAGGAAAAGTTTGAACTATGACGTGGAACCAACCTGGTGGTATGGCTCCCTTGTCTTCTGTAGCCTTATGTTCTCACTGCCACTACTTATTTGTTCCTGAAACTAGTGTGACTGCCCTGTCTGTCCCATCAATCTAGAAAATTCTTCCTCTAGGTATGCTCATGGTCTTTTCCTCTTTTTCTTTGAACTTTTGCTTAATTGTTAGCTTTTTCTTTTCTTCTCTTTTTGGGACTTCCTATGTAGCCAAAGGCCAGTCTGGAATTTTCTACTCATTACTCCTTGTGTCAACCTGCTAAGTGCTGGGGTTAGTTTTGCCACCACACCTGAATAAATATTAGCTTTTTAGTGAGCCTGCCCTTGGTCATTTTATCTGAAACTACAACCCAAGTTATTCCCTGGTTTTTCCCGCCCATATTCTTTTCTATGTAGCATACATTACTGCCTACAGTATGTAATTTACCTCTTATTTATCTGTTAGCTGGTTATAGTCTCTATAGGAATGTTTTTTTTCTTCCTTTTCTGTTTATTTTCACTTTCTTGGAACTTAACACATCTCCCGAATCATGGTAGACGCTCTGGAAAGAGTAAAGGAGCTAGGCTTTGTGGCAGATGCTTGTTACCCTGGCACTTGGGAGACAGAGGCAGGAAGATCATGAGTTCCATAACAGACTGGGCTATCTAATGAGATGCTGTTTCAAAAGCAATCAGTCAAACAAACAACAAGACCAAAAAGCAAACAAAAGAATGAGCTTCCCTGATTTTATTAACATAACCTACTGATGGATTATATTACTATGGAAATTGAAGTGGCTTTCACAAAACAAAAAATATGAAAATAATCTCCTTTGATGCTTACTTAATATACTGCCTTCTTTAAATTGATTGCAAAGATGGTACATGGAAAGGGGCTTGCAATGTACTAACTGTTCTATGTGCTTTTTGTCTTTTCTCTTGTTTAATATTTATAAACAACTATGAAGAAGGTATTATGATAATTATTGTCCCTATATTGCAGATGATTTAAGTGATGAAGAGATGAGTGAAGAAATACGTACAAGTTACACAGCTCTCATGTGGTAGAGACAGGTTTTTAGAGCAAGGGGGTTTCTAATGACTGCTTTGATAATGTGCCAGATGAGTGCTCTGCAACCACATGGTGACCTCTTATATTCAAATACCTATTGATGATGCTCAAAACGACTTTACAACAGACATAGAGTGGATGTGGTCAGCCTTTGATTTACATTCTGGATCATTCTCATTGTGTAAGATTTAGCTTTGGAAATTGCTAAGTATCTCTATTTTATTGTAGTTTTGCCTGTTAGAGGTTAGTGAAGTGCATGCCCTATATGACAAGCCTATTGGGAACTTCTAGGTTGGTCCATTTTCTTTTCTTCTCTAGAAGTGATGGCTTGGCCTCAAACAAGCTTGCAAGGAGACCCAGATGGTAAGTAATAATTTTTAATAGATCCTTTGTTCAGTTTCAAAAAGATATCAGTCTGGTTATTAATGAGAGCCAGGAAATTGCTTTACTGTTCTGAAGTACTGTCAAAAGACCATTTATAAATTGTGAGGATATTACTTTTTCAATTAAATTTAAACATGATAATGAATGTAGAAAAAGGTGTTCCATTGCTTAATTAGGGGAACTTGTCCAAACAGAAAGGTGAGGAAACATAAGAAGTTGGTCAAAGTCCTTACAGCTTCTATGCTCTGAAACTTCAACAACTCACTGTAAGAGGTCAGTACTAAATGACCATTGTAGCTGAAGCTGGTTTGCTTGGGTTATTTTTAATCATTTGACTTCTACTGTAGAACTGTGTTATCTACAAGAGACCAAGCCTTTTATTGAGTTCAAATTCTGGTGGAGGTCATCAGTAATTGCTAGAAGACTCATAAATAAAATTTTCTATATTCTGGCTTGAGATGGGGATTTCAAGAGCCCATTAATAATGGTTACTCTTTACTGTTCTCTAAAGTTAGACAGAAGCAAGGTTAGACTGCCCCAAGGAAGACAGAGAGAGTTCACACTTTGAATTCTGAAAATTAACTGAACAGCTATAACCAAAGGACTAAAAACAATAAATAATTTACTAGAAAAACTGTGGATTTCTTTTGGTTTTATGAGTAAATCATTTATTTTGCAACTCAGAGTCATTTCTGTGGGGGTGGGGAATAGGCAGGTGCAAGAGTGGATGTCAGGTGCCATCCTCAATCACTGTTCACCTTGTTTTTTGAGACAAGGTCTCTCCATGAATCTGGATCTCAGCAGTCCAGCCAGGCTCATGTTACCTAGTTCCAAAGGTCTCCCTCTCTGCTTTCCAGCCTTGGGATTAGAAGTACCTGTTTTCTATCTGTTTGTTTGTTTTATGTAGGTGCTGAGGATAGAACCCAGATCCTCATACTTGTGAAACAACACTTCGGTCACTGAAACATCTCCCCAGACGCTTCAAGTCATTTTTTGAGCTTGTCATTATACACTGAGCTATGACATAAGGGATTTTTGGTGACTTTGGACATATACATGGCTCCTAAACAATATACAAGTTTTTAGGCAGTTATGTTTTTCATGGAATTAAAAATATTGTGTTTGTGATAACTTTCATATTCTCTAAGAAGAAAGAATATTTTCTACAGTTCTCCATGCTGGGGATCCCTAAACACTTCCCTCATGACAAACATCCTTTTCAAACATGCACCTCAAAACTCAGCCACCCATCCAGGAATTAGCGTTGTAAAGCTTTCACTTTTGAAGATATTTGTTACACTCCACTTGTCAGTCCTAATTCTTGTCTTACTCTGCTTCAGATGCTAATACAAAACACAACAGAGTAGGTGGACTAAACAATAAAATTCAGTTTATCACAGCTCTGAGGAAGCAAGCTCCAATATCAAGGTAAGAGGATGATTGGGGTCTGTGGCAGCTGTCTCAGGATTCAGATGACTGTTTTCTTTCTTGTATTCATGCAGCCTTTACTTGGTCATATATACATATATACATACATACACGTATATCATATATATTTACAGATGTAACACAGATCTATATATCATAAATATACCTATCTTTCTAACAATCTATTCATCAATCACTAAACATCTTTTCCTCTTCTAATAAAGACTTTAATCTCATCATGAGACTTCCATCTTCCTGACTGCATCCTCAACTAATCACTGTCTTCCAGAGACCCCAGCAAGAGATTTTTAAGGGATGGTGTTCTGCTTAGTTTTTGTCAAGTTGATACAATCTACAGTCATCTGGGAAAAAGGCATCTCATTTGAGAAGATGCTCCAACCAGGCTGTTCTGTAGGAAAGTTGACTAATGACTGATGAAGGAAGGCCAAGCACACTGTGGACACAGTGTTGCTAGAGAGCTTCTCTACAGCTCCCAAGTCCCGCCAGTCTCCAGCTCCCAGGCTGAACCCATTCATAAAATAAACACACAGACGCTTACATTATTTAAACTGCTTGGCCATTAGCTCAGGCCTATCATTGTCTAGCTTTGATTCTTATATTTAGCCCATTTCTATTAATCTCTACTTTGCCATGTGGCTTGTGGCTTACCGGCACTTTACATCTTTCTTCTCCTCTCGGCGGCTCCAGCCAGTCTCCCCCCTCTCACCTTCCTGTTCCTTCTCCGAGAAGCTCTCTAGCAACAACACAGCTACTCCTGGGAAGGATAGAGCTACCCTTAAGGGAGAAGACTTAGCAAGCCTTGAGGAACAAGCCAGTAAGCAGCATTCCTGCATGGCCTCTGCTTTAGTTCTTGCCTTGAATTCCTGTCCTTACTTCCCTCAGTGATGGAGTGTGACTTGAGAGTTGTAAGATGAAATAAACCTTTTCCTCCCTAAGTTGCTTTTGGTCATGAAATTTTATCACACCAATAGAAATATATGACAGATAGGCTAGATTTGGAGTAATATTTGGGAACAGAAAATACTTGTGTCCCTGTTGGCTTATCTAGTAGTATTGTAGGGCATTAAGAGGCAGGTGCGGTATGCTGACCTTAGCTAGCACATGAGGATGAGGGGTGATTTCTCAATGATTCAGGGGTCATGAGCTCCAAATACAGAAAATCCACAGATAAATGGGGTCATTGAAGAGCTGAGAGAAACTGCTTCTTTGAACAGTTTGGGAAACTTAAAGTTTCTTCCCATAGTCTTCTCCAGGGAAGAGCACACTAATCAGTTATCAAATACCACATGTTCAGCCCTGTCGTACATGCCAGTCACATTATACAGACTCAGTAGTTAGTACTTCTGTATGGAGGAATAAAATTCAGAAACAGATTTGAATGGAGCTCTGTCAGTACCAGCGTATACATAAATGAAACATGAGTGCTAATACTACACCCTGCTTCTCATCTCCCTTTGCAAGGGGCCTTTCCCTGTAAAATACCATGAAGGAAGAAACTTTCTTTTTGAATTATTTATTTTATTTTTAAGATTATAATTGCATCATTTTCCCTTCCCACCTTTCCTTCCAAAACCATGCATGTACATGCACATGCTTATGGAGGAGACCCAAAGTTGATGTAGGTATCTTCTCTACCTCATGTATTCAGGCAGAATCTCTCACTGAGCCAGGAGCTCCCCTGTTTCAATTAGTCTAATCAGGCATCTTGTCCTGCTTTGCTTCCAGAAAACTTTAGAAGTGACTGCCACCTCGACCCAGCTTTTACTTGGGGTCTGGCGATCTGAATTCAAGTTCTGTTTGTACAACAAGTGCTTTATCCACTGAGTCATCTTCCTAGCCCCTACAGTATTATTCTTCAAGAAAACGTTTTTTGAAGTATTTAAAATATTGAAACCAGTTTTACCGTGGGTCACACATGAATGGAGTAGGTGGGCTGGCTTTGGCCAGGTGAGCCATAGCTTGCTGACTTCTGCAGCAGACAGTAGCTGGCAAGGGAAGGCAATTGGCTTTACTCCCACTAGGATGAGTGAATGCCAATCTCATTACCAGCTGGGCCTTCTCCCTCTGAGAGCAGGTTCTCCTGACTGAATTACCTGCAAAGCATATCCCTCTCCCAAAGATAGGCATTCATTTTTCTCTGAGAAAATGCAGCCAGTCTGGTGATGGGGAAAGGGCATCTTTTCTTGAGCTTAGATTTGTGCTTTGTCCTTTATGACAACAGATTGCCCTGTTATAATGCCAAGCAGCATTTGGCTCTTTCTCTCCAGACCTGAAACTTGGCTGAATCACGAGAACCACCACATTGGCTGTCAATGGATGTTCTTTTCTGTGCCAAAGGGAAGGCTGCCAAGTGTGATTAAATCCTGTTGATTTCTGGCCTCCCATGGATGGGAACAATGAAGGGTGATTTTTGCCAGTTCTTTGCAGTGCATACATACTACTATTTTTCTTTTTAAATAAAAATAGCATTATATTAGCTGTAATTTTTTAAGAACATAACCATTGGGCAATAGAGGCTCTATGCCCCTCAGCATCCATCCTCTAGTTCTTCATAAATTAGAAAGAAATTTGATCAAACTCCCAACTTTTGGCTTTAAAGTAGTGGCCAATTTTTTAATATTACAAAATATGGTATATAGATGAATTTCTGTGCAGATTCATGGTTTTATTTTTCTTAGGATGAGTTCCAAGAAGAAGAATTGCTAGAATCAGCATATATTGAGAGAATTTTTTGATAAATGTCACAAAAATACACTCTAGAATTACCTCAGTCAATTGATATTTCCATCCTTGATACATAAACACATCAATTCTCTGCACTCTTCACATTAAAATTTAATTTGTTGGTAAAGCACAAAGTTTTAAATAAAACTTTCTATTTATATACATCTTCCCCAGTGTCGTGAATATTTAATGGGGCAGGCATCTTGTCTTCTTGGCTGTTTATTCTAAGTTTCTAGAAGAAGCCTGGAACATAGGGGGTATTGAAGGAATGCAGTTTTGACGATAGGACAAGATAAGTAGATAATGTTATCTGTATCTAGCTATGCATGTGAAATATTCCCCTGCACTTTCTAGACAGGCTACTTTGTTATAAAACGTGCTCTGATTGAGTTAATGAGATCTGCTTTCTCAAAGCCACACTTGTTCCTGGACTTTCCCCAAATATGACTTAAAACATAGAGGACGATGAACCTGCTGTGAGACCCTGTCTCAAACAACCAAACCAAACCAAAGCAAAACAAAAGGATGTAGGTAAGAAGACAAAGTGACTGTAGGAAGCATTTACTTATATCTTTATTTTGAGTTTTGGAGTACCTTCACCATTGTTAGGAACGTCGGATTGTTCTCTTGCTCTGTCTGTGTCTTCTAAAGCACCCGGGACATGGAGGTTTGATTTGGGATATGGGTATATCCAAAAGCTAGGAAATATTTTCTTCTTCCTTTTTGGATATTCATGCAGGTTGCATAACAACAAAAACATACAGCCTTGGACAAGTCCTAAATGGAACAGAAAGCTTGCTGTCAGTGGAGTGCAATTGGGATCTTGCTTTAGCAATAGCTGCAGCTGGGATTTCCAATGAAGAGACATCTGCAAGGGCAGAGTCCTCTCTTTAGATGGATATCCACTGCCTCTTGATTGTCTCAGTTGACTTATAGACCCTGCAGTGCTGAGTGCAATGATTGTCTATTTATACAGGCAAAGTAATTTCCGATTCCAAGGTCATTTGCAGCTTATAGAAAGGAGAGGCATTTTTCACTCAGGTGAGAGCCCGGGAGAGAGTAACAAATTCCCTGTGCTGAACATTTCAGGAGATCTTTCTCTTCCATTATCAGTGTTGTAGATTTAAAATATTAGCATGCTGTGGGGTATAGCATCTCTGTCTGTTTTGTTCAGCAGTGAACTTCAAGCACTGTAGATGTTGACAACACTTGGCAGAGATAAACTTAATAACTATTTGTCTAGTGGAGGAAAAGTTCTGTGTTTTCATGGTTTTAATTTGCCAATCAATGAATATATTATGGACACTTACAAAGTGCTCGATGCTTCACAAGTTTGTTTTGAAAGACCATACAGTCCAACTGAAGAGAAGAAAACACACATATATGGAAGTGTATTACCAGCATTACCACATACATGGAAGTGTATATACCAGCCACTTACTGGCCGCACATTACTGTTCTTTCAGCTAGGACAATGAAACACAGGCCTCCGACCGCCCTGGAAGAAATCACTTACATAGAAGTAAATATTCTGTGATTCTGAGGGAGCAGCACTTGCTCTTTTAATTTTCTTGTCCCTTGCTCCTTTCAATTTTTTTGTTTGGTTTAGTATGTTATTCAGTGTGTCTTTTCATAGAATGAAAATATTTTGCTGGCTCCCCATAACTACAGGATGAGGTTCAAAATCTACAGATGACAGTGATGGCCCCCAGAGCTTTGTGAGGCCATGCCTGGTTCTCTCCTCCTTAAACAGGGATGGGTTCCATGACTGCTTTGACCTCAGGTGTGTAAGAGAGTTATCTAGTTTATGGGTCAAACCCTTAAGAGACTGACATCTTCAACTTCCTGTTATTTTGAGTACCCACTTTTGAAATCTATCAAATGAAACATTAAGTTATCCAGCTGCAGATATTGTGAGGAATGACCCAGAATTAGTCAGTGGAGGGAGGGTGGCCAGGCTAAGCCATGCTCTGTCATCTACCCCATGACAGTGTAGGGTATGCAGCAGAGCCCAGCCTATGCTGTCACTCAGATGTTTAAATGATTGCTATTAGGCCATGATGTCTTTCTTGGGGGTGGGTACAACAAGAGCTGGCTGGAACAATAATTCAACAAAGTGCTTATTTTTAACACTAATCTCTTTATTATTTTCCTTTACTTAAAAAATTAATAGACTATATTAATTTTTTAAAAGGATTCATTTATTTTTATTTTTGCCTGCATTTATATATGTGTAACACATGTGCCTGGAAAAATAAGCCATGGGTGCACTGGAATGGAATTAGAGATAGTTGTGAACCATCATGTAGGTGGTGGGAATTGAACCCAGGTATTCTGAAAGAGCAGTAAATGCTCTTAACTTCTGAGCCATCTTTGTAGCTCAAGGCTTTAGTACTTTTGACCAGTTGCTGTTTTTCTTTTTAATTACTTCCTTCTATTTTTTTCTCTCCTTCATTCTTTCTCTTTTCAGACAGGGTCTCACTCTGTATCCCAGGCTAGCCTGAAAGTCACTAAGCAACCCAGGATGGATTTGTGGCATTTCTCTGTCATCAGCCTTCCGAGTTCTGGGATTTCGGACGCAAGCTGCCACGCATAAGTTTTTGAAGCATTCTGCCTGTTTTCCAATAGTAGTTTCTGAGGTTCAGGTCTTAGGTTAAAGTCTTTGATCTATTTTGAACTGATTTTAATGCAGTGTGAGAAATATTGATCTGGTCTCATTCTTCATGTAGAAATGCAATTTCCACAGGACAGTTTGAAGAGGCTACTCTTTCTCTGATTATGTGTTTGACACCTTGTCAAAATGAGATGGCTGGCCCATGGGAGCCCTTACCCTTTTGGAGGAGGGGATGGGGGTAGGTCTGGGGGGAAGGAAGACTGGTGGGGAGTGGGAAGATGGATGAGAGGGTATCTGTGGTTGGTATGTAAAATGAATAAAAACATGTCTTAAGTTAAAAAGTGAGATGGCTGGCAGTACAGAGGTACACAGCTGGGTCTTCTACTCCATTGCTTCCCATATCTGTTCTGGGTCAGCATGTGCTGTTGTCTCTATGGCCCTGCGATATAGTTTAGGGTCAGGTGCTATGATGGTTTCTGCATTGCTCTTTCTGCCCAGAATTTCTTTACGTAGTTTGCATTTTTTGTGTGTGAGTGGTTTTTTTTTTTTGCTTCTATATGAATTTTAAAATGCTTTTTCTAGTTCTGTGGGAAAGGTCATTGAAATTTTAAAGGAGATTGCAGTGAGTTTGTGTGTCACTGACAATAATATGACCATTTTCACCGTACTAATTTTTGTGAATCATGAGCACAGGAAGTCTTTCCATCTTACAGTGTTTTCTTCTTCCTTTTCTCTCTCTACTACCTTTGTTTATTTCTTTTGCCATACTGCACCGAAATCCTGGTCTCATTCTTGAGTTTTCAGAATATACTTTTAGCTCCTCATTTAGTATAAGGTTGGAGACAGACCTTTGGTACATACCATTTAAAAAGGCATGCTATTTTTCTTTACTATCATTATTTTTGCTCATTTATTTCCTGGGGAGCATGCCCACACCATGTCAGAAGGTAACTTGGAAGAGTCAATTCTCTGATTCTAGCGTGTGTAAGCTAGGGATTGAAGTCAGGTTATCAGGCTTGCCAGCGAGTACCTTTACACACCGAGCCATCTTACAAGCCCAGTATGTTCCTTTTATTTCTATTATGTTTGCAGATTTAATTGTGAAAGAATGTTAAAATTTGTCTAATGTCCATTCTGTGTCTACTGAGATGACCGTGGGATCTCTGTTCTTAAGTCTAGTTATGTGTTCTTCAACACACTTTATTTGAATATGTCAAACTGCCTTTGCATGTGTAGAATGAAACTAATTTGGTCATGATGTATGATCTCAATGTGTCAAGCACTTTACTGAGAGATTTTGAATCTATATTGACCAGGGAAATTGATAGTTGATAGTTTAGTTTTTCTTTTTTTCAGCACAGTCTTCATCTGGTTTTAATATCAATGCAATGTCATCTGCACAGAATGAGTCCCACAGTGTTCTTTCTAATTCTGTTTTATGGAG
The DNA here is from genome assembly GCA_902168325.1 of Peromyscus nudipes. Classification (NCBI taxonomy): domain Eukaryota; kingdom Metazoa; phylum Chordata; class Mammalia; order Rodentia; family Cricetidae; genus Peromyscus; species Peromyscus nudipes. The sequence continues at coordinate 31,292 of CABHPH010162178.1, read as the reverse complement.
CAATTTGAGGAGCACTAGTATTAACCTGTCTTCAAGGGTTTTGTAGAATTTGGCAGTGAATCCATCTGGCCCATGAGTTTTTCTTTATTGGGAGCACTTAAAAACTTTCCCCTCATTTTAAAATTGTATGTGTTTGGGTGGTTTGTCTGCGTACTATGTGCACACAGTGCCTGTGGGAGCCAGAGGAAAGTATCTGAATCCTTGGGCCTGGAGTTATAGATGGTTGTGAGCCACCATGTCGGTGCTGGGAATTGAACCCAGTCCTTTGGAAGAGAAGCCATTGCTCTTAACTGCTGAGCCATCTGTCCAACCTTGTTGGGATACTTTTTTTAAAACGGCTGTTCAATTGTACTGTTTGTTGTGAATTTGTTGAAGTATTTTATATCTGTCGTATGTTCTGTAAATATCGATGAGGTCCATTTGATCTCCTGTGCATGCTAAGTTTTTTGTGTTGATTTTTGGTCTGTAACCAAATTAGTGTTGAGAATTGTGTGTTGAAGTCACACACTATTGTTGTGTCAGAATTTATCAAATCCTTCTAGATTTCCCATAGTTTTGGAATAAAGGCTTTCACAATATTCCATAGTGATTCTCCAGACCTTCCTGCAGTCTGTTGTAATGTTCATTTTTAATCTCTAATTTTGTTAATTTTGGTCTTCTCTCAACTTCATTGCTTTTTATTGTTTAATTATTATTGTTACACACTCTACACATGTACACATACACTTACAACCTGCTGAGTTCATTTAATATCGCTCCTATGTTTATGTGCACTGAGCTTGTATTGAATGAGTGTATTGAATTGTATTGATGTTTGCTGGAGCTGACTTCACTTTAGTTGTTTGCTCTCTTTTTGTACCGGGGGCTGCTGCTAGCCATAGCAGGCTTTGAAGTCTATAGCCTGTGCAAGTTCTCTAAGCACTCCCCAGTTCATACTCCCTGGCTAATGCTCCAGCGGGAGCGAGCGGAAGAAGTAGACACAGCATAGGCTCTGTAAGCAGATCCGTCTCCACATTGGCAAACCCTGCTGAGTACTAACCACTCAGCGGATAGATGCAGCTATAGATGACACATAGTCTTCTGAAGATTCAAAGTTCTCAGACATTTTAGCAGGGAACTTCACAGCAAATAGCAGTCTCCAGAGCTTAATCCACCCAGTGACCACAGGCCAGGGCACTCTCTCAGTTTCTGCTGTTATCACCAGCTGATGAGACCTGTCCCCAGTCAGGGCAGGGCTGTCCTCTGCACATCTCACTGTCTGGGATGCATTTCTTGCCACCTGTCATTTTCTGCTTTCTAATCTTAAGCCTTCCAGTCTGTATGACTGCCTCCCAGACAGTTTCTTACCCCAGGATTAAAGCAAATAGGATATGGGTTTGCTGATAGTTTTCCATTTTTATGCCACTAAGGTAATCCAGTTTGAAAATAAGGAGTTCACTCTCAAGATGCTGCATGGCCATAGCTTCAGAGCAGGGAGGGCTTTTGATTTAAAGGGGGATTTCTTCCCACTTATTACCTTTCCTGCCAGAGAAGTCACATCTCAGTGTTGTGAGAATAACTTCCCTGGGGAAACATTTAAGTTCACAGTGACAAGCCAAAGTACCAACACATGGAAATTCACCCAGAGGAACCAGCGCATTTCACTGGACCCACATACAAGGCCATGGGTGGTCGGTTATGGGCAGGGGTAGGGATAAGCCTAGAGCAGCTACTCTGCAAGCTCTGCACTTAGCATGGATGGTGGGTCACATGGTCACACAGGTAGAGGTCCCTTCAGTTAATCTTCTCCAGCTCACAGATGCCAGCACCTCCATGGACCTCCAAGAACACATGCAATTAAGACAGAACTGCACTTGAATGGCTGGGAGGAGTGGCTGGAAGCTTACTTGAGGGTCCAGTGACCATCCCTACCCCTCATTCAATGAGGGAAAGTTAACTATTAACAAGCCTGATCCTGAGGGACTCAGTTAACACAGCTGGTGTGATGAAGATGATGGCTGACTTTCTCAGAGGATGGAATTCCACAGCACCCAGCAAGACCCACAACTGCACTGGGGGCTTGAAGGGACCACAGACTTCTCCTGTGATTAGAACTGCAAGTCTCTTCACACCAAGGCTGCTGCTGCCTCCTCTTCAGATGCAGTTTGCTTCCTCTGCCCCCTTGCCAGCTGAGTGCCTGGGATTGTGCTCAGCACAGCGGAGCTGCAGAAGTAGCTCAATTTGTCCTCACTGCTGCAAGTTCCTGGAGCTCTTTCCTGGACGGCCTCCATTTGTTATTACTGACACGACAGTGTCTGATGGGACAGCATCGACAAGCTGCCATTGACCACAGGAACTTTAACTGCTCATTTGCCATTTGTATATCTGTCTTCTTCAGGGAGGTGTCTGCTTTGGATCTCAGATCTTAGATCATTGGCTGATTTTAAAATTGGGCTTCTTGTTTACGTTCTGTTGAGATTTAAGCACTTGTGAATTTTAGATATTGGTGTCTTATCTGAACTGTTTTGCAACAATATTATCCTGTTTACTCCATTTTTATATCTCCGTTCTCTCCTAGACACAAAACTATAATACATAAGTCACCAAAAAGCCTGACCCTCTATCTCATACGCTCTCTTATTTCCAGTCAGTTTGTAGACAGTTCACCTGCTGTTTCACTTTGGGACAGAAGACTTGCTCATCCTTGAGGTATGAGCAGGCTGAATAAGACTGTATCATGTCTTCCATGAGACCTCTAGGTTCCAGACTGGATCTCATTTCCTCTGCTCACAACATACAGTGCACGTATCTTAATGCAAACACTCAATAGACTATATTTTGACTGTTGGTTTTTGAAACTCACAACTCAAATGTAACTTGATTTCTCAAGCAAGGGAAATTTGCACAAATTCCATTTTCCATGTTAAAAAAAAGATATATGACAGAGACTGTATGAAGAACACGGAGAGTAAATCTAAGCAGGAGCTTGTGGGGGATAGCTCATGAGTGGCTCTGCTAGGCATTCATGGGTGCTTCAGGTTTCAGGATTGACACATAAAGAATAACATTAGACTAGAAGTAGATGACAAAGTTCTGAAAGTGTAAACACCATCTATTTATGGCAATTAAAATTGTTTTATTCTTAAATTCTCCTCCTTCCCCTCTTCCTCCTTTTCCTCTTTCCCCTTCTCTTTTTCCTCCTCTTCCTTTTTTCATGGCTCGTACAATCCAGCACAGCATGTTGTCCATTCAGGCATGGGTTCTACCACTAAATTCCATTAAGGAACACCTTTAGTAATTTTATATTCTTCTGTTTTCTTAATATCCCATTTCATTATAATAATAAATATATAAAATAGATGATAATCATGCCATAATTCATAGACCATAGAGGGTAGGTAACAAGGAGGGGTCAAGGGGGGACACATGGATCTCCCTGGGAAGGGGAAATAGAAGAGATTTTGTGTGTGGAAAAGGGGTAGGTGGGGACAGGAGAGACCAGGTCAGAGAAGAGGAGAGAGAGTACTGGGAGAAACGACTGGAATTGGGGGTGGGGGCGGATTTCTGGATTGAGCAAGGTAGAAACCTAGTGCAATGGTAACTCCCTGGAATCTACGAGGGTGACCCTAAAACAAACTCCTAGTCACAGGCAATATGGAGCCCGGACTGGCTATCTTCTGTAACCAGGCAAGTCTTCCAGAGGAGGGATTGGTACACCAACAGAGCCATAAAACCTTTGCCCTACAATTTGTCCTGCCTGAAAGTTGTGCTGGGGTAAAGGTGATGCAGAACTTGTGTATGAATGGTCCAACTTGAGACCCATGCCACAAGAGAGGGAGTCCATTCCTGACACTGTCTGGACTCAGAGGCTGGATAGCTCAGAGACCTAGGACAAACCAAACACACCAATGAAATGATTCCTAATGATACTATGCTATACTTATAGACTGCAGCCTAGCATAATCATCATCAGAGAGGCTTTATCCAGCAACTGTTAGGAACAGATGAAGAGACCCACACCAGAACATTAGGCGGAATTTGGGGAATTCTGGGGAAGAAGCAAGGGGAAAGGATTGTTGGAGCCAGAGGGATCAAGGACACCACAAGAAAACGGCCCACAGAATGACCTAACTAGGGCCCAGAGGGGCTCCAGAGACCGACCCAACAATCAGGGAGCCTGAATGGGTCTGACACAGGTCCTCTGCATTTATTAACATATGGTTGTTTATAGCAGTGTTCCTTTGGGACACCTAACAGTGAGAGTAGAGGCTGTCTCTGACTCTTTGGCCAGCTTTTGGGACAATTTGCCTCCTACTGGTTACCTTGTACAACCTTAATATGAGAGTATATGTCTAGTCTTACTGAAAAGGAATATGCCATGTTTGGTTGCTATTACTGGAAGGCCTGCTCTTTTCTGAATGGAAACGGAGGAGGAGTGGATCTGAAGAAGAGGGGAGCTTGGGGGGGGTGCTGGGAGGAATATATATGAGAGAAGAATAAATAAAAATTGATAATTTTATGCTGTAAAACTTCAGAAAACAGGAAATTCTTAAGAGAAAACAAAATTAGCTAATATATTCAATTTCTATATAATATAAATTTATCATTAATGTTAATGTCAGTTATGAAGACAATTTCTTTATAAGTGTTCATTTTGAGATGAAGACAATCTGACCTAAAATAATATTCTAGGAAGGGGAGATGGCTCTGTGGGTAACATCACTTGCTGAACAAGCCTGAGAAGCTGTTTGATCCCTCGACTTTTGTAATGACAGCAGTGACATGCACCTGCACTCTCAGCCCTTCTATGTTGAGATGGGTGTCAGAGACAGGAGGATTGCTTGGAAGCTCAAAGAATAACTAGCCTAGAGTGCACAACACAGAATCAGAAAAGAGAGTAACCCGACCTCAGTCAGGGCGAAGGCGAGGACTGACTCCTGACTGCTGTCCTCTAATGTCTATACAAGCCACACATGCACACGCTCCCCAGCCTCAAACACACAAAAAATAACACAAGACACGGAAGAGAAAAGGTTCATAATATGTGTTCAAAAATTAGTATCAGGGCTGCGTATATGGCTCAGCTGGTAGAATGTTTTCCTTGCATACATGAGGTCCTGGTGTCCACCCCCAGGACTGCATAGATCTGGGTAGTTGCCCACACCTGTAATATCAGCACTCTGGAAATAGAAGCAGGAACATGAGAAGTTCAAGGGCATCTCCAGATATGTAGAAAGTTTGAGGCAGTCTGGGATACAAGAGAACCTGTCTAAAAAACCATTGTGTTTTTATTTGTTCATTTGTTTGGTTCTTGCTGCTTTATTTCAGTGTTTTTTCTTCTACAAAATCTATGGTCAGATTTTTAGCTGCATAGCCTCACAAACCAGCCATGAGTCTGTTGGTTTCTCTCAGCTGGCGTCTTCCCAGGATAGCCTTCACAACAGAACTAATGTTGAAGTAGACAAGCTCCACACCGGAAACAAGAAGGTGGAGAAAGCTGCACTGTAACTGAACAATGACTCCCTACAATGCAATTCTCTTTTTCTGTAAGAAGGAATGTAAATAATTATTGGGTATTTGTATATAATGTGGTATTATTCTAACCCGGTGAACGATGTCTTAATTGTTTATATGGAATGTATGTGTGGTGTATATGTGTTTGAATGTGTGTGTGTGTGTGTGTGTGTGTGTGTGTGCGCGCGCGCACATGCATGGAGAACATCAGATGTCCTGCTATGTGCTTCTCCCCTTATTCCCATGAGACAGGGTTTCTCTCTGAGCCTGGAACTAGGCTGGCAGCCAGCATCCCCCAGCAATCCTCCCATCTCTGTCCTAAACAGTTCTGGGCTTACAGCGGGGCATGGGATCATGCCTGGCTTTTTATGTGGCTGCTGAACTTGACCTCTGTTTTTCACACTTGTGCAATGAGCTCTTTAACCTATGAGCCACCTCCCTAGTTCCTGATGATGCCCTTTGAACATGACCATGCCTTGTGAGTTCTTGAATTCTTTGATAATCTCTTAAATGAACTCTGAATGATTCCCAGATTCTGATATTTTCACCCTAGTGTGTTTTGTCTTCCCCAGGTATGGGCTGAACACACCAGTTTAAATTTAAAACACAAAATATAGAAGAGTTAATGAGTTTCTAAATTTCCATGCAGACTATGGCATCTATTTTATGCTGTTTCACACTCCTGTGGGTCACTTGCTTAAGGCAAAGCCCATGGCCATGTGTAGAGGTGATGAACTGAGACCATCCAATGATGATTCAGTGGATCACATGAGGAGACATCTGTGTCTCAACCCTGTCAAATTGTTAGAAGACATTCTGCACCCAGTTAATAGCTTGCCCCAGGGTCCTAATTAAACCTGAGCTGGTGGGACCCAGATGAGATATACGCACAAGTTTGGTTTACAGAAATAATGACATACTTTCTGTTGTATGCACCACTATTTTTGTTTTTGAGACAGGGTTCCACTGTGTAGTCCAGAATGGTCTCCTGTCTAGCAATCTCCTGTCTCATCCTTCTAAGTACTAGGATTACAGGCCTGCTTACCACACCTAAATTAAGCTGTTAAGTATTAAAATGTACTGTTATTAATACACAGTGACAAGTAACTAATATGGCTGATTTAGTCTATAACTATGGAAGGAGTTTTGGCACCCTCCCTCCAAAGGGCTCCACATGTCTACGTGATCTTGTTTTCCATAATTTAATGGATGTTCTTATCATTTATCCATACCTTGTTCAGTGTGGACTCTCGGTGTCCTGGAGGTAACAAATATTCTGACCAAAGAGAAGTACAGCTCATCTCCCAAGAGTTCATGCAAGGCCAACTCATTAAAGGCCATTTTTTTGCAGCAAGTTCCCTTAGTCTTATATTCTAATATTGGTCTCCTGCAGGTCATAACTTCCTATTAATTTACTTTTTTTTGTTTAGATCCAAGGAATAATGGAGCAGGTTCACAAGTCAAATACAAAACCAAAAGTATTGTTTTAATTTTTAAAGTATGTTGCAAACTCATTTATGACAAAGCTATTTCATTCTGATGTGAGGTTATTTATAATATTTATGTCTTTCTTGTTTGGGTATTTACACACCTACCTGCAATATTTTACTGTGTTTGATGATGGTCTATTGAATAACATTGAAACATCATATTATATTGCTGATACCTTGGAAACATGAATTCTAGGAGCCTGGTGGTGTAACTTAGTTGGTAGAATGCTCATATAACATACACTAAGTGCTGAATTAAATCCCCAGCACTGCATAATCCAGGCATGGTGGCACATACCTGTAATCACAGTCCAAGGATGGTAGAGGCAGGAAGATTAGGAGATCAAGGTCGTCTTCAGCAACATAATGAGTTTGAGGCAGCCTGGGATACATGAGACTCTGTCTCAAAACTTCAACAACAACAACAAAATATAAATTCTGAAGGACTGCAGTTCTAAGTTTCTGGTCTTCAGATTGTAGACATTTATTGGCTCACTTGGGATATTATTTCATTATTTTACAGTACAAAGTGCAACACTGAGAATGAGTACCATGAGGAAATAGTGGGATGGAACTTCCAGCAGAAGGGAAGGCTCAGTTAGTACTCATCAAAGTTCCTCACCCTGTACTCCAATGGACCATATCCAGGCACCCAGGGTAACAACAGTAAGATGCTCAGACTACAGCGGTTTTAGTTTGGCTCCTGAGCCAAAGCTGTGCTTGCTACCAGATGGGTAGTGGGGTGAGGTTTACTGCATCACCACAAGACAGTGCTTCCTTCTGTGGCATAACTCAGTATCCTGGAGTCCTCCCGGGGTCCTCCCTCCCTGCTCCCTCCCTTCCTCCCTCCCTCTCTCCCTCTCTCCATTCTTCTCTCCTTCCCTGCCTCTCTCCCTTATTTCCTCCTTCTCTCTATCCTTCCCTCCATCCTTCCTCCTCCCCCTTCCTTCCTTCCTTCCTTCCTTCCTTCCCTCCCTCCCTCCCTCCCTCCCTCCCTCCTTCCTTCCTTCCTTCCTTCCTTCCTTCCTTCCTTCCTGTACTAGAGAAATGAACTCAGGGTCTCACGAATCCTAGGAAAGCATTCTACTATTGAGTTACATCCTTAGGCAAGACCATTTTGTTTTGTTTTTTGTGGGTTTCCCACTTTTGTCTAGAGATAATGGGGTACCAATGTTGACTGAGCTGATGTTCTGGCCAGGATTCAGTCCTGTACCTACCTGTTGGAGACTGACCCAGTACTGTTTGACCCAGGAATGTTATGTTTGGAATTTCCTGCCTGGAGTCTTGCAAAACAAGACGACCTTGGCTAACTGCAAGTCTTACAAAAACAGGACGACCTTGGCCTAACCACAAACATGTACGATTAGATAAGGCCTCATACAGTAATTAGCCAGCCGCAGGAGCCTGGGACCAAAGCGACCTCACCCTAACCCTCCCTCAGGAATTCCCATTCTTCTCTCCTTGCTTCCCTTCCCCCTCCTGAAGCCCTGCTTATAAAGCTTCAGCATACAGTTAATAAACGGAGCCTTGACGCGACTCAGATTGACTCAGTGTCTTATTATGCGCCTGGCTCCCTTCCTTTCTCACCCCCTTGGCTTTCAGGTGTTTCCTGGCTCGAGACCCACAAATAACTGGACCTGCAGGACAGGTCACCTACCACGCGGAGGAGGCTCAGAAGTGGGTTCTAGGTCATCTTGGGCTACACAGTGAGACACTATCTCAAAAACATCTAATTTCCTTCATTACCGTGCAGGACCAGGGGTAGGCTCACTTACAAAGTGTATGCATGTGGCGCACACTTGAGGAGGTTTAGCGGTACAGCCGGGGCACGGGTTCAGTTCTGATGAGAAGCCTCTCAGCTGTGTCATGTTATAGTAGACGGTGGTGGCAGAACAAACGCAGGACTGAGTGATCACATCTGGCTGGAAACCAGAGAGTGAGATGGACTGCTCATCTCTGGGTTTTCCAACAGTTATTGACAAGAACTCAAGGGTCCACAAGAGCTCCCTTTAGGGACTTCAAGTGAAGTCTTCCATCCCCCAAGAGCCAAGGGCTTTCCATCAGGCCCCAGAGTTCAAACTTCTGACCATTTCCCAACATTGCCATCAGGAAACAAACACCTGCCGCACAGATCCCTGGGAGACAAGAGCTATCCAAACTACTATACACTTAAGTAAATTCATGTTTTAGAAAGAGTATAACTCCCATTTAATTAAAATGGCTATGTGGAAATAAGGTAGACTCAGTGTGGTGGTTTAAATAAAAATATGTCCCTCATAGGCTCATGTATTCTTGAATACTTGGTTTCCAGTGAGTGGTGTTGTTTTTGGAGGTTTTGGAGGTCCAGTGTTGCTGGAGGAGGTAGATCACTGCGGGAGGACTTTAAGATTCCAAGCCTCACGCCATGGTGGCATTTCCAGTTCACCCTTTGTACATGATGCTTTGTCTGTACTTGAGGACGTGAGCTCAGCTCCCTGCTCCTGGGCCAGCCACGCCTTGCCTTTCACTGCCGTGCTTCCTACTGCACGGTGGATTCTTTCTCCCCAGGGAACTGTGAGGCGACATAAGCTCTTGTTGGTCATCATGTTTTATCACAGCAACAGAAAAGTAACTAGTTCACTCAGGAATCTAAATGTTGCATGTCTTCTCTCATATGCAGATCTAGGTTAGAAACTATTTACCAAGGAAGGAGGAGACAGCTGTGTGTAGGAAGGAAGAGGTCGAAAGGGAGGGGAGGGAGGAACAAGATGAGAGGTGGGTGGAAAAGACAGGTAAACACTACATGGCTTCATGATATGTATATATGACATGGAAGTAGAGGGAAGCCTTGTTAGGAGGGAGGAAAGAGATCAGCAAGAGTGGAGAGTGGAGAGGGTACGAGAAAGTGGAGTGGGGAGAATGTGAGAAAGTTCAATGGAGTCTAAGTATGAAAATGTCATAATGTAACCCATTATTATTGAATAAACATTGATTTTCCAGTTATGTGTATGTGTGTGGCCTACATAAGTTTCTATGCACCACATGCATACAGGTGCTCACAGAGACCAGAAGAAGGAGGGTATTGGAGCCCCTGGAGGTGGGGTATTGATGTTTGTGAGCCCTCTGATATGGGTGTAGGGAACCAAACAAGGTCTTGTGCAAGAACAGTAAACATTCTTAATCACTGAGCCATCTCTGTAGCTTTTAAACCAATCATTTTGCACACTGTCTAAGAAAGGTCAATACAAATAAATAACAACAAAAGCTGACACATGGTAGTATTGGTTTTGTTTCTTTTTTTTTGTCATGAAAGATGAAAATCTCAAAGGTAATACAAACCAATTTTGACCAATCTTGACCAATTTTGACTCACCTGACCATCCATCAACTCAATAATAATTTGATAAACTTTTCAACTTGAGGACAGTTTTTTCCTTAAAGAACATTTTTGGAATTTATATCATATTATCTTTTTGTCTCTACATGAAACTAATGTAAGAGACATCTCATATTATAGAATTTACATCTGCAGATCTCCCAGGGTGGATCTTTGCCTCCTCCGTCTGGGTTCAGAAGCAGGGCTGTCTTAACACTGTCAGCTAGAATTTACAGAGCTCCTGTCCTTGAACCTCCAGAGAATTAGCCCAGCCCAGGAGTGCCCACCCTGGAAATGGGAAAGCTGCCCATGCATGTGTGTTTCTCACTATACCCAGCTAGTGTTCTCCCGAGAGTGGATCAAACACAAAACAAAATGGCTCTTTCCAGTGCTGAGGGTTAAGATCCTCATGGAAGGAAACTCAAATTCCACTTGAGTCTGTTGCTTTGGCAACACAGATTGTGAGCTTGACCATGTGAGAGGGTCCTGAGGTTGTAGCCATGGTGTCAAAGCCAGCTTACTCCAATGTGCAAAACTCACACGTACCCGGGAATCTATTTGCAGTCACTTCTGCTTACTAAGCTGTCTCTCTCACTCAATTATTAATTGTTTGAGGACAGGAACAGAGCTTTATTGGTCTCTATATTTGCAAATCTAGCATAAGGGCGTGGAGACTTAACTGCTTCATGAACCAGGAATGGAGTGAATATTCTGGAAATACAGAAACAGCCTGGAAAAGCTTCTCAGATCTAACAAAGCTTTTTTATTATCATTATTGTTATTCATTATTATAGGGAAATGGTCATAACATTACTTCTTTGGTCAGTAAGGAACATAAAGAAGGCTCTATGAAGGGCAAAGCAAAAGACACAAACACTGATCACAGGTGTATGCATCGTTGTGTTGAGTCGGAGAGAAATCATTAGTCCAGCTGAGGCAGAAAAGTGAGTGAGAGTGTGTGTGTGTGTGTGTGTGTGTGTGTGTGTGTGTATGTGTGTGTATGTTTCAGAAGGACCTGATCTCTGAAGTGAATTTTATTACATTTGTTTTGTGTATGTTAATGGTGTGTGCATGTCAAAGACAAATTGAAGGAACCAGTTCTTTACTTCCACCATGTGGGTCCTGGGGACTGAATTCATGTTGTCAGGCTTGGCAGCAAGGGCCTTTACCTGCTGAGTTGTCTTACCTGCCCTGAGTCAAAATTTGAAGCTAAGGAGCTATGGGAGATGGGAGGGTATCCTGTGATGGGAAGAGGTGGTCACAGACAGCACAGGGTAGAGCTCAGCACAGTGAGGGAAGACATCTGTCTGGAGCATTCCTTTGCAGACTTCCCCATCACTCCCCTTTATCATGCTTCCTACTGTCTCTCTGGTGATCAAATGGTCTCGATGTATTTTATACGGAACCTTTTCCTGGTCTCTTTGAGAGCTCATAGTCTTTCTCCTTCCCTGTATCTGAACAGTTCCACTTCTGACAATAACCTCTTTATGTTCATTTTTACAGTATTTGGTCGACTAACTTGGCTGGGCTTTATCTTTGATTTTGCCTACTTTTCCTCACTATTTATTTTTTCTTTTACTGTAAAGGGGTTTCTGCTGAGAGTCCTGGGAAAAGTATGTTGGAAGCTGAAATTGAGGACTACTCAAGCAAGTGTTCACTGTGCCTGTCCCACTGACTCTCAGCAAACTAGAGGTGGCAAGGAAACTCTTGGGTGGGGATTCCTGTCCTTTTTCTCATCCCCACAGTTTTCCTCTCTCTGTCCCACCTCAAGTCACCCTATGCATTCTTCAAAAATTATAAACTAAGGTTTTTCACACTCTAGGTGAACACCCTTCAGATAATGATGCTCAGTTATGTTGGAGTCAGCAAATTGATGTGGACATTGGGATAGTGAAGGGTCCTGAGGTCAGCTGGGTATGACCATAGGGTTAGTTTCTCTAGGAAGGCAACCAAGAAGTAAGTATTCGGTGCAGTTAATTTCTGGTTCAGAAGGATATCAGTCTCAGGTAAGACAACTTATACAATATAAACTAGTACAAAGTAGAAATTAAACAGTGTCGTGATTTCATCTTTCAATGGCATGCTACAAAATGCATAACCATGCACACCCAATTTCTCTACTTGTGCATGTCTGTGTGAGTGTGAATTTCAAATATTTTATGTTGAAATGTACAATAGTCATAAACTATAGCAACAATTGAATGAGCATTTGTGTCCCTAATGTCATGCTTAAGAATTGTCATCCTAACTACATCCTAACTACATCTCTTCCCCCCTCTATTTCTTCTCTTTTTTCTACATCCTAACTACATCTCTTCCCCCCCTCTATTTCTTCTCTTTTCTCTCTCTTTTCCATCCACCCCTCTGTCTCCCCCTTCCCCATACACCGATGTAAACTCATTCATGCTGCTGAATATCTCTGAACTTCATTGTTCCATGCTGTTAAAAGGAAAAACCCTTAGACTTAGAATTTCATAGTGGTAACTTGAGCAATTACAAACAAAAGAGAACAAAACAAACCAATTTAAAACAAACCAAAGAAACGAACTCTCAATCATATCACTCCAGAAGTAAAGCAGTTTTAGACGAGCTCAACCAAGGTCATAACCCAAGTGCACTTATGGAAACAGAGTGCCTGGTGGGGACAGTTAACTGGCTACAGTACCTCCTCAAATGACCACAGCTGTGCTATGGTAGGTAAACTCTGGATTAGCCTGGACTGTTGGTGATTCAGATAAGAAGTTCACCCCAATTCAATGGCCTCCCAGAAATTTTATTTAGCACAGCTATGCAGTATTCCATATTTCCTCAGAGCATTGCAGAGTGTCTAATCCCTTGTGTATGGGCATATGAAAGTTCTCCATTCATTGCTTTACAAATAATTCTGCTTATCACATACCTCCTGCTTCCCACATTTAAAGGCCTCATGAATATGCATATATATGATTAAAGTAAAATTAAAGTCAACAGCAACTGCCCTTCCTACTTCCAATACACTCTGACCTATAATTTTCTATATTATTTTGTTCTAGTGTGACTGAATATGTGTTCTAGATGTTTAAATACAATATGTGTGTGTGTGTATACACTTATATATTTAAAGGATGCTTTAACCTGATAAATCTATGATTTTCCTACTTTAACATTAATCAGAATAGTTTCAAAGGTGTCTTAAAACATAATTGCTGTAACTTACCACTAAGTTTTTGTTCCAATATATCCTTAATAAGGATTCCAAATTTGAAGTTTATAAAAAAAGATGTGTGTAGTTTTTTTTTTTTTGTGTGTGTGGTTCTGGGATTGAACTCAAGGCTTCTTTGTTCATGGTAGGTAGGTATGCTACCATGGATGAATCCATATGCCCAGCGTTAAATTTGCACTTCTAACAAAGCCCCAGGGGCCAATGAACTCCTGGTTTGTAGACTTCATGTGGTGAACCCACTGGACTAGGTAGAGCATTTCAATTTACCAGCAACTAGTAAACTTCAAGACAGTGGGCTGCAGAGTGAAATCATTGGTCTGCAGTGTGGGATGCACGTTGGTACCCGACAGGTCCACATGGGAATCTGTGCTGCTCCAAGTCCTCCAGGACTTGGAATTATCACCTGAAATTTTTGCCAATTTGTTAAGGATGAAATTCTATTACCTCATGAATTTATGTTACATTTTCTTAATAATAAAGCTGGGTGATTTTTTTCAAATAATTACTAGTTGCCCACGTTTTCCTTTATGCAAAGTTCCATTCATTTTCCTGAAGCTACATATTATTAATCGGTATACACATAAAATATTAGTCTTTGTGAAGTGTATGTATTATTAATATCTTGCCATTGCTCATGATTTTTTAAAGAAGATTTAATTTTAATTGCATGTGCATGTGTGTGCATGCACATAAATAACTGTGTGCTCCAAAGACAGAAGAAAGTGTTGGGTCCTTGGAATTGGAGTTACAGGAGGCTGTGAGCTGCCCTGACCTGGGTCCTGAGAACTGAACTTGGATTCTTTGCAATAGCAATATGAACTCTTAACCACTGAGCTGTCTCTCTAGCCCAGTGAGTTTTAATTTACTGTATTTTGAAGAACATAAGATCTTAATTCTGAACTAGTTATTTTGTGGCGAGCATGTTTTGCATTCTATTTAAGAATCTCTGCATACTTTAAAATCATAGGGAAATATCCATGTTTTCTTCTAAAAGTTGTAATTTGTAGAACTTGGGAGAAGGCTCCAATGTCCAAAACAACCAAATTGAAAAGGTGAAAAGCTCACACATCACACAGACAATTTGTTATTCCTTCACACATCCACACACACCTGGCCTTTGCTGGAGAACAAGGTAAATGATATAAATGAGCCTGATATGTAGCTCACAACTTCTTTCCCTCAGGAATTTACCTTACTTCCACCTTGGTCAGCAGGCCATAGACAGCGTCTAGCACTGACATAAAGTGTGGAAGGAGGGAGGGGCCTGCTAAGTGAGAGAGGCCATTGTCTCAGTTGGGGTTTCTATTACCGCCACGAAACACCATGCCAAAAATCAGTTGGGGAGGAAAGGGTTTATTCGGCTTACACTTCAGCATTGCTGTTCATCACTGAAGGAAGTCAGGACAGGAACTCAAACAGGCCAGGATCCTGGAGGCAGGAGCTGATGCAGAGGCCATGGAGAGGTGCTGCTTACTGGCCTGCTTCTCATGGTGTGCTCAGCCTGCTTTCTTATAGAACCCAGGACCACCAGCCCAGAGATGGTACCATTCACAATGAGCTGGGCCCTATGCCATTGATCACTAAATGAGAAAATGCCTTATAGCTGGATCTCATGGAGACATTTCCTCAACTGAGGCTCCTTCCACTGATGACTCTAACTTGTGTCAAGTTGACACACAAAATCAGCAAGTAGAGTCATAGGGTAGAGAACTCTCAATGTCTGCTTAGAATGGGCTGGCAAAAATGAGGAGTTAGCTGTGAGAATGTTGTTCCTGCAGCAGACTCTCCCTCTGGCTGGCCATGAGATAATAAGCCCCTCTTCAGCAGGAGTGAACACTCTGGCTACGCTCTGGTGCATTGCTTTAGGGTGTTTCTAAGGTGGCTTGTTAGTACTTAAAAGGAGAAATGTCAATGGCGAGTGAAAGGGAGGCATTGCAATGGAAAACTGGGGAGGAAGCCTTGGAAAACCTCCAGGCAACACCCACACTTGCTGGTTCCACTAGCCAGTGTCCTTGGGGTTGGGTCTCAGTGGCCACTCCATTTACCAAGACAATAAAGAATGCACTGGAGATGGGGCTAAAACATGCTGGCATGCTCAGGAATGGCTCATCTGGCAGGAGAGGCTACCACTGCAGGGCTTCTTAGGGAGAGTGGGAGAGTTGGGCCTGAGATAGCAGACAACAGGGCCTAGTGTTTCATATTCATAACCAGGGTCGTGTGTCTAACCACTACAGGGTGTGGCAAGCTTGTAGAATGAAGGTCAGGGGGTCTAATGCATGGCAAAACACAGAGAGATAAGCTTGCTCAGATGGGGTAATTTCCCTACGGGCAAGGCAGCCTGGCAGCCAAGAAAGGATTGCATAATATATGGACTTCACTGGGCAGTGGTGGTGCACACCTTTAATCCCAGCACTTGGGAGGCAGAGCCTGGTAGATCTCTATGAGTTCAAGGCCAACCTGGTCTACAGAGCGAGATCCAGGTCAGACACCAAAACTACACCGAGAAACCCTGTCTTGAAAAACCAATATATATATATATATATATGGACTTCAATGTGTTCAGGAAAGATGGTGGATGGTGAGTCCAGCCTTCCTACTAAATTGTAACTTCTCACCACTTTTCAGACATGAGCTACTTTTCAGACTAAGAATGATAAAGCAAACTAGTGCTGGGATTCCAACATGAAGGGCCCAGTAACATCATAGCCAGCGCTCACAGCTGCAGCCTCCCGGTCCTCTCAGACACACCTTGTCACACAGCTGTCTGTCAATGACAAACACTTGAAAGCTTTTGTATGGGTCATAGCTGGCTGAGCTGATGATCAGGTGGTTTGCACTGCACTCCTCTTAGAATACAGCCAGTATCTTTCATCTCTGACTAGTAGGTGTGAGCTAGGTTTTAAACACCCAGTCTGACAATTTTGTCTTTTAAATGTCAGGCTTAATGTATTTATGATGGCAGTTGTTATATTTGTATTAATTTCTGTGTTTTCTTTTATATTTATTTTTCTGTTTGCTAACCTCCCTCCACTCCTGATTTCTGCTTTCTTCCATTCTTGTCTTTTTCTTAATCAAGGTGTTCATTCTCCCTTGTCCCTTCTCCTTTATACTGTTTCAGATGCGACAAGCCTAAATCTGCTTTAGCAGGTAACTCATCCGCTACAGCCCACAGCTGCAGCACAGCTGTAGCAGGCAGCTCATCCGCTACAGCACACAGCTGCAGCACATCTGTAGCAGGTAACTCATCCGCTACAGCACACAGCTGCAGCACAGCTTTAGCAGGTAACTCATCCGCTACAGCACACGGAAGTTAACATGTCCAAATGGTTTTACCTTCTTTGAAAGCATTCAGAAAGCTTTAATTCATTTTTCTTCCCAGATACACATCTAACCTTTAGGATTTTACATAGATATGTTTTAAAGCCCTTAATGTCCCTGTGCATTTAGATTTGGAAATGCTGTTTATTTTCTTTGTTTGCTATTGACTTTTTATTATATTCCTTCTTTCTAGAATTATTTTCTTTACTTTAGAGTAGAAATTTTAGAAGTTTCTTTCAAAAATATCTGTTGATAACACACAAACAGATACACACCCTGGATCATGTATTTGCTGATTATCTAGCTCTGTGTGTGATCCCTACATACACATAAAGACATACACACACACACACACATACACACACACACACACACACACACACACACCACAAGTGAAATTGCTTTGTAATCTTGTCTTTTCACTTGACAGAACAACTTGACAGGAACATCACAGAACCTCCCAGATAATCTGAAAACGGTTAAGTTACTTTTAAATATCCTATTTGTGGTTGGACTACAGTTTACTTAAGCCATCTCTCAACATTTATTGTGTAAGTGGCCCCGAGGATTTACTATTGTGATGAATGCTACAGCACATATCCTGCTGCATAAATCTTTGTCCTCATTTCTGAATGTTTCCTAAGGGAATATTACTAGAAGTGGAGTTTCTGGGTCAAATTATCACAACCTTATGAATTTAACTTAATTTTATTCCCCTTCCTCATGACTTATCTCCAGCCACGACTCTGGAATCACTTTAAATTAAAAAATTTGCCGACATTGAAGTGAGGCCAGTACAAGGTTTTTGTAAGTCGAATAGCATTAAGGGATTTAAGATGAGAAGGAACTGACTCCTATTCAATTTTCTTCTTTACACATACATTCACATTGAAAGACTTTTACTATTTATTTATTTATTTAGTATCTCGTCAACAGTTCTGTTTAAGCCATACTTCACAAGGTCAGCTTGTTCTTTGTCATCTGTCCCACTTCTCTCCACTTTGGAAGGGATATTTTGGCATGCTGTCTCATCCCTGTCCTTCCTTTACTTCCCTCTTTCTTTTCCCTCCTCTTCTCACTCTCCACATGCTGCACATACACATTTACACCTGAGGAATAATACGCCATGCATTGTTATGCACACCTTCCAGACTTTCTAGAGGCTAGTTTTTAAGGTGGGAAATGTCAAACTTCAGATAATCCTAACTGTATTCTTGTACACGTATACATGCACAAATACAAATACACACAAATATACATGTATATACATACATACTAACATATTCACAGATATGCACACACACATATACACATAATACAACACACACACACACACACACACACACACACACACACACACACACACACACACGTGGAGATGCATGGATAATCCACGGATGTATCCTTGCATCCCCAGTTTTCAGCCGGAGAAGATGATTCCTTGGACTTCAGTGTGCTGCAAGGCTTTACTATTATTCAGATATGGTAAGTATTTTGAAAAAATTTTTTTGCACTGCTTGACTTTTGAATTACAGAGAGAGAGAAAGGTGATATGAGAGAGGAAGAAAGGAAGAGGAAGAGAAGAGAGGGAAGGTCTACCGTGGTAAACCATAGATTTCTTTAGTTGGACATCTATACATTTAGCTAAATTAGATTCTTAAATACCTGACCAATACATTCCAGAATCTACTCCACATTTACCCTTTCCCTAGATTTTAGTCTGTGACAGATATCTGCATATAAAACACAGCTCGGTCTGTCACTTAGCTAGCAAGTGCTGCCCCAATCAAATGCTGCCCCAGCAGAGATGTGATTAGAACACATAAGGGAGCACTGATGCTTTGACCCTTTTAAAGTAGGAGAAACAACTAAGGTGAGGTGGATCAGTGGTCACTGTGTTTGCCGAGGACCCAGATTCAGCTTCCAGTAGCCACACTGAGCAGTTCGTAACTAACTCTAACTTCAGGTCCAGGGTACCAACACCCTCTCCTGGTCTCCTTGGACACTTTTCCTCATGTGGTGCCCATAACTCACATAAGCCCAGACATATGCCTAAAATAAATAAATATTTAAAAAACAAACTCAGAGATTACAGCATCATAGCACACTAGAGCATCTAGATATTTTAGAAGTAAGTTATCCCCAAGTCCCATTTATGCCTACATCCCAAACCAAACCAAACCAAAACAACAACAAAAATACATTCTGTGCTCCCTTCCATACATGATCTAAATCCAACTTAACATTTACATCTCATCTCCAATCACGGGGACTCTAACTTACAATGCTATTAAAAGATAGAGTTGCTTTTTAGAGCAGCTCCAGGCCCATAGAAAAGCAGAATGGAACATGGTGAGCTTTCCTGTAGGTATCCCACCTTCTCCCATGTCCAGGTCATGAACCACATCCCCACTAGAGTGGTGCCTTGTCAGAACTGATAGACCTACATCAACAATCACCTAAGACAGCAATGTATATTGCTCACCATTCTTGTTCTGTGCAAGAAGAGTCTCACAGATGTGTCACAGCATGTATTCAGCTTTACACACTGTCCGCATAGGATTAGTGTCCTAAAAGCCCTGTGTGCTCTGACTCTTCACAGATCCCCAAACCCTGATAGTGGTATTATCTTCATAGTTTGTCTTGCCCGGAAATCCTAGAGTTAGCCTCAAAATACACTTCAGCTTGCCTTTTGCCTTCTTCCACTTTGTGATATGCATTTAATTTTCCTTCTTATCTTTTCATGCCTTGAGAGTCCATTTCTTTGGAGTACTGAATAAAAATTATGTTGTCTAAGTTAATTTGGTTTGTCTGTTTACCTACTAGAAATGGATATGTTAGCAAGACAAGGGTAAGCAGGCAAAGAGCAAAAGCGTCCTTCTTCATGTCCTTATATAGGCATCCAGCAGAAGATGTGGCCCAGATCAAAGGTGGGTCTTCCTACCTCAAGATCCAAATCAAAAGTGTGTGTCTTCCTACCTCAAAGGTCTGGATTAGAAGTAGATTCACCCACTTCAAACAAAGCAGAAAATCTCTCACGGGTGTGTCCTCCATATCTAGAGTGTAGTTCATTCCAGATGTAGACAAGTTGACATCCAAGAGTAGCCATCACACTCTAGTTCCTGGGAATTCTATGCTTTCTTCTGGCCACTGTGGAAACCGCATGCATGTGGTTCATATACATACAAGTAGGCACTTTCCATGTCACTTGAATAAAAAATGAAAGTGACAATATGCTTTGCAAAGTGATGGTACCACATTATGTTCTCACTCAGTGAGTAAGAGTCTTTCTTGTTTCACATCCTTGCCAGCGTATGACTTCTGTGGTCCATGTCTTAGGTTTGGGTCTTTCCAGTATTATATGGTATGGCATCTGTTATTTGAACTTGCATATTCTTGATTACATGGGGCATCTTCCTACGCTTAGTTTCACCATGTGTTTTTGGGGACATGTTTCCAAAGGTCATGCTCTGTTTCATTGGTCTGCTGTTAGTACAAGCACACCAACGACCTTTCCTGCTATCTTCAGAATGGATTCCTTTGTAAACTCATTTCTATCTCTGATAATGTTCTTTGTTCTGAAGTGTGCTCTGTCTGAAATGAATGCAGCTATTTTTGCATTCTTTGCCGTAGTATTAGTACAGTGTGCTTCTCCATTATTGACTTTCATCTATATCTGCTTTTGTACTTGAAATGGATTACTGTTACTTAACATGTGATGTTTAACATAGATACTATGTTTCTTTTCTTCTTTTTCCTCTTCCTCCTCATTGTCATAATCTTCTGTTCTGAGGTTGAATCCAGCATTTAGAATAAGCATTTTTACCAACAGAACTATACCCCTGGCCCTTACTCTTAAACAATATACAGTCTGTTGTCTTTCAGTCCCACACTTTCTTCGGAAATATAGACAGTCATGTGAGGTAAGCTTGATTCTAAGGCACATGCTAGTAACTAACCTCTCTTTGTAGAGGAGACTCTAAGGACAGTGCAGGGGACGGGGACCTCTTCCTGGTCAGAGGCTGTATAGTTGGTGCTCCATTCAGGCGTGTAGCTAGAATAACAGAGTTCTGACACTGTAGCCCCAGCCTGCTCTGCTATCTCCTTTCTGTGGTTCCCAGCAAGGACACCATGCACTTTGCATTTCCACCCGAGGGGTGCATCACTTTCTCTGCTATTGGATGCTAGCGTACTTTCTAAGGACCAGAGCCTCACAGGTTTGTCTTCTGCTTGCTTAGCTACTCTAGACCACCTTGGAATCTCATCAACACACGGAGACTTTTCTCCCATCTGGCAAAGCAGCATTGTACCATCTCTAAGTCTAATTCTGTCCTACAGTAGCACCTATGCAAGTTGGCCCTGCCTTAGACATTTCTATTAGCACTAACTATAGCCTATAGAGATTTCATGGTATCTTTTTGTTGTTCTTGTTTTGAGACAGGCTTGCCAAGAACTCATTTTGTAATTCAGACTGTTCTTAAACTTATGACACTCCTGCGCCTTGCCTCTTAGAGATGAGCCATCACATTTGGATAATTGCATTTCATAATATCATTTTTTTTGTCGCTTAACAGTCGATTAAAATAAACATCATCTTAAGGTATAGTATATAAGTATAGGTTTGTCAGTTGTTTGGATCTAGTTAGAAATAGTGGAAAACAAAATTTGGAAGATGATATAAAGAGTATCTAAACATGGCACTCTTTAGGAAAAAAGTTGGTTTGAATGAAAATTTCTAAATTCTACTCAGATCAAGTCAGTGTTCTCTCTAAGTACTAATGAGAGCAAATCTTTCAGAGAGGAGCCCACTCCTGGCAGTTGGTAAGACCTTTATTTATTGTGGCCAAAGCAATCATCACACTAATGATAATGAATTTGAGACCATTAGAGGATTGATTTATTTAATGAACCTATGGGTAATTGTGAATTTCCTTACTAATGCCATCAGGGAAATGAGACCTGTTAATGCTTAAAATAGTTTACAATGGACATGTGCATGGAATGGTCTCCTGTTCTCATCAACTTGTATCTATCCGAGCAGAATGTTGCAGTTTTTCCTTTCTCATGAGTAGATTCATGTCTGTCCTTGTGATGAGGGCAGAGTGGCCCAGGATTTATTTTTCACTCTGGGCCTCCTGGAAAGCACCTGGCAAGTCTGGAGGCTGAATTTAAATCAGGGGAGGTCCTACTACGTGCTCGGTGCCTGGACTTTATTTGATGCTTACATCAGTTGTTTGTCACTTACATGGCATAGCAGGTACCCACCAAAAAGTCACTGATTTAGGAAGATAAACACAGATTTAGGGGCAGATCTCCTGGTACTTTCGGCTAGATTCAGCTGTGTGACATTGCAGCTGGCCTTGGTGGGGGCTGTTGGATGACCCAAGTTTCTGTGAAGGCCTAGACTTAACTTTACAGGCTCAGGAATACACCATGATAACTCAAACTGATACAGAGCAGTATCCTCCTGCAGACATCCTGTCTGCTGTTTAAAGGAAAGCCTAACAGGATCCAGATACTCCTGCAGACATCCTGTCTGCTGTTTATACAGGAAAGGAAAGCTTAACAGGATCCTGTCTGTGGTTTATGGCCCTTGGAGACATCTAGATAATCCTGCTGGGCAGTCCAGATAATCCTGTTCAGCAGGTTGTAGTTCCCCACCAAAAGTCTAGACCAATAGTTTCAAAAAATCACCTTGCCCCTTCTACCCAATCCCAAGTTGCCAATTCCCTATAAAAAACCCTCTACACCTGGGCTTGTGGCCGTCTCCACATTTCTTTCCATCTGCCATGCAGTGGGCCAGGTTGAACCTGAATAAAAGGACCCTTATGTGCTTGCATTGGAAACTGGCTCCTTGGTGGTCTCTGGGGGTTTCACAAAATGGGTACAACACTTCATTGAATTGTGGTTACTTAGCTTCCCCCTTTTTCTTTCCTTCCTCCTTTAAAATTAGTTCTTTGAGAATCTCATACAATGTGTTTTGATCGTATTCACCTCGTTCTCCTGACTTCTCCCAGATTCACTCTCACCTTTTAACCCATTAAACTCTGTGTCTTCTTTCTTAATCTTTTAAAACCCCATTAAGTTTGACTTGTGCTGCCCATATAACTGTTGCATGTGTGGCTTCCATTGGAGCTGTGAACTGACAGTGGTTTTAACAGTATGCATAAGACCTGTGCAAGCTCAAGCCAGACAAAATCCCAGCGTTGACCTGAGAGGTGGGTATGAAGTCCCAGCTCTAGCAGAGGAGCTATTGAATGTAGTGGGAAATGTTTGACCCATGCCCTGAAGCACCGCCCCTAGTGAGGTAGCAGGTCGCTGTTACACCTGCCTATGACCTTGAGGTACATGCCCCTGGGGCGTGGCCACCCAGGGGACCCTTAAGACATGGGATGCATGTGTAGTTCCATCTTTGCTACCTCATGGTTTTGGATGCTGGGACAAACCAAGGCAAAGCTCTCCAGAGAACAGCGTTGGACTGTGCCTCACCCTTCCAGGATCCTGTGACAAATTCCTTTGTTCTGTCTTATGAGTTAACTCCCAAATAAATTCCTTTGATCATTAAGCAGACTCCATGGATTGCTAGCAATATAATCCCAATATCTGGTGCCCAACATGGGACAGGAAGCCACCACCCTGAGATTAAGAGTTTCATGCTCTACCAACATTGAACAACAGAAAATACTCCGAGTTGTGGCATTTCAGCGGTGTCACACAGACTAGTGTCTCATTGGACAAAGCACAGTATATGGTGTGTCAGCTGCAACAAAATCCCTCAGGCTGTGTAGTGCAACAGCTCTCATATATTCCCTCACATGCCTATCAATGTGGGTTCTAGTGTGTGCTTGTTCCTAATGCGCGCTAGGCGATTGTTTTTCGTTGGGTATTTATATCAGTTATTTATTGATTACAGTAATTAGGGAACACAATTTAGCCAACAACATACAATTAAGCCCAAAGTAAAAAGACAGGAAGATAAAAGAATGGGTATCATTGTTCTTCATCTGTCACAGTGCTCCAGGGATCCTCCTGTCTGTCCCCTCAGCACTAGGACTACATTCTTACGGGGGTGCTGGGGATCTAACTCGGGTCCCCATGCTCGCATGGCAAGCACTTCACCCACTGAGCCATCTCCCCAGCCTTGGCAAAGCTTAGAATAACACCTGATACACAGTGAATATTATGAAACATTGGCCATAATGACGATAATTATCATAGCTCTTTGTTGTTTAATGATTAAGATCCATAAACGTAACAGTTCTCTTTTACTCAGGGTCACAGGACCTGATGACCAGAGTGATGGACAGACTCAACAGTTTGATTAAAGCTCCAGTTTATCAACTGCTTTCTGTTTCGGGGGAGGGGCATATGCTCTAGTAAGGAAATTTCAAGAGATGATTAATCTGTGTTTTTTATTATTTTTTTATTTTTTATTTTATTTTATTTTAGTTTAGTTTAGTTTTTCGAAACAGGGTTTCTCTGTGTAGTTTTGCACTTTTCCTAGAACTCACTTGGTTGCCCAGGCTGGCCTCGAACTCACAGAGATCTGCCTGGCTCTGCCTCCTGAATGCTGGGATTAAAGGCATGCACCACCACCGCCCGGCCTGTGTTTTTTAAAAAATAAAATTGTAATGCTTAATGCTGTTTTCTACAGCCACGTTTATGAGATGGTGGGTTTACAGTGTCAGTTAACAACCATTTTCCCAGCTTTGAACTAGTTTTCAGTATTTGGTTTATCCGTCCCCTGAACCATTTCACACAGAGGCCGGTGATAGATTCACAACACGCCCCCACGGTTGGGCATGTTTGCACATGCCCAGCACACCTAGACACTTCCACCTAGCCAGTTCTAGGTCAAAATAGCCATTTCCGGGCCAAGGCATCTTGTGTGACCAGGACCCCATGGCTTTGCATGGTTGTGTAAGAGCGCATAAGGCAACCATGTGATCTGCGTATGCGTGGAGTAGCCACATTGACCTGTTTACACATGTGCCACCCAGCCTTTATAAGCTGGTGCCATATTCCCGGCTTCCTTTCTTCTTCTTCTTCTTCTTCTTCTTCTTCTTCTTCTCCTCCTCCTCCTCCTCCTCCTCCTCCTCCTCCTCCTCCTCCTCCTTCTTCTTCTTCTCCACACACATGTCTCTTCCGCAGGCCTGAGCACTCATCTGTCTCTTTCATCTTAATAAAACTCTTGTTAGTGGATTCTGTAGTGTTTCATGACATTTCCTCGCAGGGTAAGAGCGCCACAAAATAACTAACATCTGGTGCCATGAAAATAACTAACAACCGGCTAGGTCCGGATTCTGAGAGACATGGCTTTCATCACTTCATCCTCTTTCCAAGCCTACAGTGTCCTGTTGGTGTCTGTGGTGACTTTACACTTGTTTTATCTATTTACAGACAGGACCTCTCTGTGTAGCCTGGCTGTCCTGGTTCCAGCTCACAGGGCTCCTGCATGCTTTGCCGCTCAAGTGCTGGGATTAAAGGCTGGCAGCAACATGCCTGGCCACTTTTATTTTTCATGTTTGCACATGTAGTGTGTGAGTGTGTGTGTGTGTGTGTGTGTGTGTGTGTGTGTGCTCGTGTGTGTATAGAATACCCAGGGATCCTGGGGAATGCGCTATGTCTGGCATGGGATATCTGAGGGAAAAAATCTGCATACACTATGCTCTTATGTCTGTTAACTTTATTCTTCTAAGACAAAATTCTATCAACACAGCTATAGCTCCGTCAGGCATTCAGGATGAGAATAAATATAGATACACCAAGTTCTTTATCTGTCTACTTCATTTTTCTGGGATGAAATCCTGTCTACATAGCTTCAGTTCTGTCCAGTTCCCTAGCCCATAGTCCTGCTAATGACTGAACTTCCAGCCTCAACTTCGTCCTCCGTTTCCTCTTTCTCCATTTCCACTACTCTACTCCTGGCACTCAGAAAACTCTTCCTGAGATCTGCTTACCCTCTAAGGAACCTCTGTCTTCCTCTCTTCTCTCTCCCCATGCCTTCTGTCCATTTCTACACTAAATGTCTGTCCTCCTCTCCCGGCCTCCTCACTCTAGGCCTCCTCAAGAATGTTCCTCCACCCTACCTTCCACCTTGATATGTAAAAACCTCTTTTATTCTCAGTCAATTGCTCTGGAGAGCCCCAGGAGATGGTCTGAGCTTCACTTGCACAAAAAGCAAAGCTATGTGTCTCCAGCCAGCTTGTTTCCTAGGTTCAGGAGGGAGTTAGTAACCTAGAATTTCAGCAGGTCCTGGGAGCTGAACTGTAGCCAAATGGTCTGGAAATATTTGGGCACGCAGGAATTTCATAGCAGAACACAGCTGAAATATTAAAGACTGGATAGCACCAAATATTCATAACAAATGGCTTACTTTTTGTCAGACCCTTGGCTGGTCAAAGTATAGCTTTAATACACAGCTGAATCTCTATGATATCTTCTTGTGGCCCGCAAGATGTGTGTGTGTGTGTGTGTGTGTGTGTGTGTGTGTGTGTGTGTGCATATCTACATGTATATAGGGGCTTATGTGTATGTGTTGGTGTGTAGACATGTGTTTGACACCTGGTGTCTTTCTCCATCACTTCGAACCTTATACACTGAGGCAATACCTCTAGCTATTCTATGCTAGTCTGAATAGCCTACTTACCCAAGGGATCCCACATCTCCACTTCCTGTGTCCTGGAACATGAAGGCTGACACAACAACACAACTTCCATCTGGACTCTAGGGACCTGAACTCTGGTCCTTGTGTTTAGGCTGCAAGGACCTCACCTGCTGAGCCATCTGGTTAGATCTTCAATTTCCTCTAGCATGCAAAACCATACCCAGAATGATGGCTTCACTTCCTGCAGTTCCCAGCATACACTCTCGTCACTAGGCAGCTGATGAAACTCAGTCATTTTCCCAGCATGGCTTGTGTTTTCCAACCACCATTACTTACTATGCACACATCTGTTTTGTAATGAGCCTCTCAGCATCTCCATGAAAGGAATTTTAATCTCGTGATAACTTCGGAGTTTGTTGTCTGCCTTTTGACTTATCAGGTCATTGATTCGCTGTCATGGAGACTAGAACATCTATTCTAATATTATTTTTATATGTTATTAAATTAATAATGAGTTATTGAGTCTCTATACTATGCTCAGACAAATGCTACTGACAGCTGAGTGTAGCAGTGTGCTGTGTCTCTGCTTCTTTTCCCTGAAGGCAATAAAAACATCCCTGTTCATTTGCACCCTTTTGTTTGCCATCACTAACTTCCCATACAGGGCGAGGCTTCTTGGTATGATTTCTACAAGGACACTTAAGATCCTCAATCAGCTTCAATTTATTTTCCCTTCAGATCAACCCCTTCATTTACATTGGAATTCACTGTCCCTGTGTCTGTGGCACTGTCTTCCTCCTGGGGCTCCTTTGCTGTCATTTTTGAAAATGTCTTTGCCTTCCTCCTATATCTGCCCGTAGCCCATGAGAGTGAATAATTTGCTTCTTTGTTTCTATGTTTCTTTAGCATAAACCTGGTGGTCTGTAGAGTGTTAAGAATTTTTGGCAGTCCAGGTTTAGCAGGATTTACCACATCTGATCTTAGACAATCTCCAAGGCTGTGGACCAACTTCAATTTAGCAAAGGGACATTTGCTTAAGCATTTCATTAAAAGTAAAAACTTAGAACTTGCTATTCTCCAGAATTTTTGGATGAAATGGTCAAGTTCCGTATCCTTTAACCCTTTGCCCTCATACTACACCACTGCTCCCGACAGGAGATGGGCTAGGACTGTATATTTACTTCAGTGACCACTGGCTAACATAAGCAAGCATAAAACTCAATCATCGGTGGAAACATGATTGTGGGGCAATTTCCTCTCTGTCATTTATACAGATTAATAAAAGGAGTATTCACTATCTGCACTTGTATCACCTTAGCTGTGGATGGGCCGAGCCTATCTTTTTATGATACTATAAAACTCACTTTTCAGCTATAAGTCTCCCTAAGATGTCCCCTTCGTACAATGAAATGGCTGAGAGATGAAATGGGCTCGGAATTTGTATTTGTGAGTGTAAGAGCTGTGTGAAGAAAGAGGAAATAAGTGAGGTCTTTCTGAATGGCTTGAGTCTGACCATTATTTCTGTTTCCATCAGCTTCTAAGGGAATGCTGAGGGCTTGGGAGAAAGTCATGGCAAACACAGGCTTCTGACTTCTAGTCAACCAACACAATTTTTTAAATCTTCTGTGGGATATTGCCAGAGATAATTTTATCCCTGAATATATCTTTAAACAAAACATTGAAATAATCTTTGTTTCCGACTTACTATCTGCAGATTGGTAGCAGTTTGTCATTTCCCCTTCCTTTGTGTATTTTCCATCTTTCTTCTCTTACTTTTACTTATATATTTGCAAAGGATACATTGTGTGCCAGGTTCTTGTATATTTTACTTTGTCAGATATTATTGTATTTCAAATACTGTGGTAAACAGTATCCATTTAACAAAAGATAGTCCTAATGTACAAAGATGTACACATTTCATTAAAAAAAGAAACAGCATGTTTTAGATTAAACACTGTCTTAGTTACTGCCTCACTGCTGTGATAAAACACCCTTACCAAATCCCCGAAGAAAGAAAGGGTTTGCGTTTGGCTCACAGTTCCAGGAGAAGAGAGTCTACTGTGACTGCAAAGACAAGGCAGCAGAACAGCACAGGCCGGGAGGGCAGCAGACTGCTGCTCAAACCACATCTGCACCCACCGAATAGACCCAGACCGTGAACAGGAAAGTGGGAGCATGCTATAAAGCCTCAAGTCCCGCCCCAGTGACCTGCTCCTTTCAGCAAGCTCCGCCTCCTAAAGATTTCAGTTTTCCAAGTAGCACTACCAGCTGAGGACCAACCGTTCAAACACCTGAGCTGACGTGGGAGATTTCGTACTTAAATCATTTTCTTACTCTAGTCTTGTCACTCTGGGTTCCTCTTATTGCTTTTCTAGAAACAATAGCAAAAGAAAGTCATTGTCTCTAGAATATTTATTTTATTTAATTTTTAATTATATTTTTAATGAAAATTCATACAATATATTCTGTTTCCCCTCCCCCATCCCTTCCTAGATTCTCCCCACCTCCCCACCCTTCCAGCTCCACACCTTCTTTCACTTTCTCTTTAGAAAACAAACAGGCTAATGAGACAAATAGACCAACATAAAAATATGTATCTTTAAAACAAAACATTGAAAAATTCATCTTTGTTTTTGACTTACTAGCTGTAAATTGCACAAGAAACACACACACCATAAAACCACAATTATTTATTTTTATTATTTATTTTCAGTAAAAGGAGACTGTGGTCTACCAATTTCCTTTGAATCAAAACTACTACTGGTCATTATGTGTTTACCTCAAACATTTGTATGGTTCCCAAAACAAACCTAAGGCGATCCTGTTAAACAGAGTCTAAGGCATCATACTGCCTAACTTCAAATCATTTCACTAAGCTACAGTAATCAAAATGGTGCCATGAGAACAGTAGACATACAAATAAATGGAACAGAATAAAACAGTTAAAGCCGCTGGGTGGTGGTGGCACACACCTTTAATCCCAGCACTGAGGAGGCAGAGCCTGGCGGATCTCTGTGAGTTCGAAGCCAGCCTGGTCTACAGAGTGAGATCCAGGACAGGCACCAAAGCTACACAGAGAAACCCTGTCTAGAAAAATCAAAACAAAAACAAAACAATTAAAGCCACATGTACAGCAAAGGGCATTTTGAGAAGATCCTCAACAAAGGCAGAACAGGGCATGGATAATCTCTTCAACAAATAGTTCTGGGAAAACTTGATGTTCAGAAGTGGAGGGATAAAACTGGAGATTTGTTATGATATTGAACCTTGAATTATCACACATGAGAATTTGAGCTGGATTAAAGATTAAATATAAGATGTGAGTCCATGAGACTTCTAGAAAAAAATGTAATAAGCACCTTAGGATTAGTCTTAGTAATTATCATTATTATTTTTGTTGCCATTTAGGAAATAAAAGCAAAAATTACAACAAAAACCCCAAACCAAAACAAAATTTAAAAGTGTTGGGGGGGGGGGGGGCAAAACAACTTGACCATAAAGCTGCCAAGAGAGGCAACACCTGGACCCAGGAAAAGCCATAAGCTGACCCCACCCAGTGGGGCCTGCATTTCAGAGGAAATACCTGACATTCCAAACATTCTCTCTAGCCCTTGACAATTGTCAGCCAATCAGGGACCTGAACCCTGGAAATCCCCTCACCCCAACCTCTGTTATGATAAAAACCCCACCCTGCCTGGGCTCTGGGCTCTCTACTCTCACTGCTGCATCCGACGAAGAGTTCAAGCTCCAAGCTTGAAAATAAAGACTCTTTGCATTTACATACAGGATTCGATCTCTGTGGTGGTCTTTTGGGGGTCCCCTCAACCTGGGAATATCAGTGCATCAAAATAAAAAGCATCAGCAGTGAAGAAAACGTCCACAGGGTAAAAAGGGGAATCAGACCTCTAATACAGATGCAATATCTAATACATATACAGAACTTATATAGTTTGATAGCAAGAGTATGCACAACCCAACAGAAACTGTAAAAGCTGCATGTGCTTCTCCATATAAGATCTACAAATGGCTAGTGGACTTATCAGGTAGTGCTCAGTGTCTGGGTTCTGAGAAGAACATAAATCAAACCCATAAGGGAATATTATCTTGTATCTTCTGGCATGGCTGCTATCAAAACAGCACAGATAACAGATGCTGTCAAAGTGGAGAAAAAGGGGAAGTGGTATTCTGATGATAGATGGCTTCAACGGTGAAGAAAAACAATGTGTATGTGCCTCAAAACAGAAACAACAAAGAACTGCCCCACCCCAAACAAAAATCTAAAATGAGAACTACCCTGTGAGCCAGTCTGATGGGTTTATACTCAGAGGAGACGAAACCAACACTGAACAGATGTGTCAGCACCTGTTTCCACTATGGCTTTGCTCACAGTCATCAAGATACATAACTGTTCTCGCCTGTATGAGACATATGTAAGGTCAAACTGTGGACGGTCCCCAAAACAGCTTGACCACACAGCTGCCATGACAGGATTAGGGGCCCAGACACGGCTTCTGTGACAGGCTTATTGGCAGGCAACATCCAGATCCAGAAAGAGCCTTAAGCTGACACCACCCAGGATCCACTCAGGGATGGGGAAATACCTAACATCCCAAACATTCCAACCATTAGATAAGGTGGTCAGATGTCCTTGAGCCTAGTACACACCTATTTCCCCTCCTTACCAAGACACCCCTAGACAATTGTCAGCCAATTAGGGTCCTGAACCCTGGAAATTCCCTCATCCCAACCTCTGCTATGGTAAAAACCCCACCCCACCTGAGCTCGGGGCTATCTGCTCTCACCACTGCATGGGACAGATAGACCAAG
>CABHPH010162177.1:0-48510 GCA_902168325.1 Peromyscus nudipes | reverse complement strand
TTATTTTGTTTGTCAGCATGCTGATTTTGGCTATAGCTTATTAGTTGGGCTCTTATATGCTTATTCTTATCTCTATTGTTTTTATTTTTTGAAATATCTATTAGAAATAATCACAGATATGTGAAGCGACAGAAAACCATAAAATCTGACATTTTCTTTTAAAGCGCTTGTCTTATATAATTTCACATAAACTCCCACCCTAATGCAACTATGTGTTCATGCATGTAGGCAAAGTTTATTTGGTTTTTAAAAAATATATTTTACTTTCACCTGAATGTTTACAACAATACATTAATGACCTGATAAATTACTCATGGAACTACTCCCTTGTTAGTAGAATTTACCAAATGCAGGTGCATGGTGGTTTTTGTAAAAAGATAAGATTTTAGATGAAGAGACATAAAACAGGAAAATGCAATAGATAGAAAATGTCACTGCTTTCTATATAGGTCATTGATCTTGGGATGACATTTTCCCAGCCTTTGGAGATGCAATTGACCAAAAAGAAAAAATGTATACACTTAATGTTTAAATGTGTTGACACATGTGCTTTGTAAAATAAAGACCATAATTAAGTGAATTAGATTATTCATTACCTCAGTTAGTTACTACTTTTTGAGGTGAAATATGTAATGTTTAAACAAATTTTAAGTTTATGAAATGTCATTGGAATTTTGATAGGGATTTTGTTGAGTACGTAGTTCACTTTTTGTGACATAGGTATTTAAGCACTAATTCTTCTAACTTACAGAAAACAACAAATTTTCCATTTACTTGTGATTTGGATTTCTTTCATCAATGTTTTACAATTTTCAGTGCATAGATCTTTCATTTTTTGTTGAAATAATTTCTATTGTATTTGTTTTAATATTATTGCAAAGTTGATTTTTAAAATTTATTTTGGATAGCTTTAATAGTCAATAGAAATGGAACTACTTTCTAGGTCCTGATTTCATGTCCTAGAGCTTAATCCAACTTTAAAATTAATTTTTTATATTAAATTTTAAATTTTAAAATTATTTTGATGGAGTCTTTAGGGTTTCTTTGTGTGAGACCATGTTGTTTGCAAAGAGCTATTTTTACTTGTATTGTAATCTGGGCATGGGTGTTACCTATCCTTTCTTAGTTTCTCTGCTTGAAAATTCCAGTAGACAGTGAACACACTCCAGGAGTAAGCACCTTTGTCTTGTCCCTCAGGTCTTAAGAAATCCTTCAGCATTTCACTGTTGAGTATGGTGAGCTCTGTGGGTTAATCATACACAGACTTCCTTTTGGAAGGACACTGCTTCTGTGTCTACATTACGGGGTGTTCTTTATTGTGAGAGTTGACTGTTGTCAAAGGTACTTTCTGCTTTACTGAGGTAACCATATGGTTTTCATTCTTTACTTATCTTGAGAGGTTGCATAGTCTTAGGGATTTCTTACAACCCTTTGCATTTCTGTGGTGTCATTATCCAATAACTTTTCATCTGAAAATTGACTTATTTGAGAATACTATTTTCTTTATCAGTCCCACTAAAGATGTATCCATTTTGTTTTTCAAAAACACCACTATTTGATTCAATTTTAATTTTTTTCTAGTCTCATTCACATATGACTTCTCAATCCTGATTACTTCTTCTGGTCTGCTAACTTTTGGTTTTATCCTTTCTTCTTCTCCTGTTTGTTTATGTGTGTGGTTAGGCTATTTACTTGAGCATTTTGCATTTTTTCCCCTAAGGCAGTCTTCTAGTTATACAGACTTTTCTCTTAAACCTACCTTAATTTAATTCCATAAATTTCAGTATAACATGTGCACATATTCATTGATGTCAGGAGTTTTAAACTTATTTATTATTTTTTATTCCTCATCATTCAGAGGTTTGTGAGTGAGGTAACCCAGGCCCAGACAAGCAAATGTCACATTTTCTCTCCACTTGTGGATGTTGGCGCCAAATATTTTGATTTTTCAGATTTTTGTAAATTTCCCCTTTTACCTCATGCTTCTGATATTTAGCTTCATAAACATTTTGGTAGACAAGGTGGTAAATGTGATTTCTATTTCTTAATTTCAAGACCATTTTGTGGTCTAACATGTCATCCATCTTGGCTAATGTAACTTGTGCTCTTGAGAATGTGTTCTGCTCTTGCTGATGAAGTGCTCTGTGAATGCCCTTAAAGCCCATCCATCTACAGCGCTATTCAGGACTTTGTTGTGGTAATTAACTTCCACCTAGGTGATCTATCCATTGTCAAAATTGAGGCATTGAAGTTTCCATGTGTTTTTATATTAGCATTTATTAATCCCTTCACTTCTTATATTGTGTGGCACCTTTAAATGGACCTTTTAAAAACTTGTGATATCCTTTTGATGACATGATTTACTTTATATAATGACAGTCTTTGTCTCTTGTAGCTTTTTTCCCTAAAGTCAGGGTCTTTCTATGTAGTTCTGACTGGCATTAAGACCTTATCTCTCTGCCTCTGCTTTTAGAGTGAAGCGTCTACAGGCATGTATTATGAAACTCACGTGCTTTGATTTACAGTTTATTGTGTTTGGTGTATTTAGAACTCCTTGAATTTTGCATAGAGTCGCATTTATCTAACATTGCAAGAAAGAGAGAACTAAAACAAGTACATTGTACTGCTTTTATTGCCAGGTCAACAAAATTATGATAAAAATTGTCTATATAAATATTATTGTAAGAACATACTATTGTTTTTATAACAATGTTTCAAGGTCACCATGTGAAATTGGTCATTTAGATAATGTTTAGGGAGTTTATGAGACTGCATTTTGTCCAATTTAGTTTTGAATAAAAAGAAACAAAATCATTGGAAAACATGCGCCTATTGACATAGCAGACATACATTAAAACTTTATTTGTGTTTGCTTGTGCTTGAAATCCTTCATTTTTGAGCTTTCTTTTGGTATGTTTTTCTTGGGGATAAAATAATTTGACATTGTGTCATCCACAGGCTCAGTCACTAAAATAAACAAAAAAAAGTTGAGCCAATAATTTTTTAATCATTGTCTTTTGGGCTGAGACTTGAGTGCATAAAGATATACAGGCTATATTTCCACATTAGAAATGGGCGACAGTTGGAAGCTGGTTTCACATGGAGAGGACTCAGACAAAGGAATAGTGTAGTTGGAATTTTCTTTGGGCCACTAAGCAGCTCCCACATAAAGACATGGATACTTACTCTTAATTATGAATGTTCTGCCTTTGCTTAGGCTTGTCCCACTTGCTATTTTAACTTAATTTAACCTGTTTCTATTCATCTATGTTTTGCCTTGGGGCTTTTTACCTTCTTTTTCATTCTGTATGTCCTCCTTTTCTGCTTCCTCTGTGTCTGTCTGGCTAACCCCTGGTATCTCCCTGGCACCTCTTTCTTTCTTCTCTGAGCCTAAATTCCTCCTCCTACTTACTCTTCCCACTCAGAAGTCCTGCCTATACCTCTCCTCTCTATTGGCCATTCAACTTTTTAATTAGACCAATCAGGTGCCTTAGGCAGGCGAGGTAAAACACATCTTTACATTGTTAAACAAATGCAACACATCTTTTCATAGTCAGACAAATATTCCACAACAGGCTAGTTCTGCCAGAGTACTGTTAGAGTCATTTAGTAGTGGTCATTGGCTGGTATCTAAACATGTTCTTTAGCCTTGGTCGAGACAGCTGAACAGGGATATGCAATGCTGCAGTAAGTCCAGGGGAGCCTGGAAAAGCATGCAACAGCATGAATGCAAGAGAGAGATCTGTGCAACTTTTTCATTGGGAGGACAGACATGAAAGATGAGGAGCTGAGTCCATGACAGAGTTTCTCCTTTACCCTTCTGTCCATGTGTCCTCTAGATAAGCTTATTATCCTTTTTCAGTTCCTGCTGTTGAGGAGCACTGATTTGGTTTGAACTAATGGGTGGGCTAGGACAAAATGAAATAGTTTGAAAGATAATTATTGGAGCTACTCTATGGGAAAAATGGTCTAAATAGAAGGGAAAAGTTCATTTGCTTGTGAGACTCTGTGCCGCTTTTAATCCAGACATTTCAATACTTGACTTAGAATACTTCTATAAATATTCTGCTTTTGAGAGTATGGGCCCTTAATCAGAAAACATTAGATACATTTAGTACATTTAGTATTTTAAATTAGCTTCAGGCAGTTCCATCATAATGTTGCCGCAATCATTTTCTTGCTCTGAAAAAACAGTTATACACAGTTGGTCTTTTCCACCACTTTGCCAACTGAAGAAAAATCTAAAGGGACTAGGTAATGGAAAATACTAGAAAATGGATGAGGTTCCATGCTCATAGATGGCAAAAATTTCTTTGGTAGCAAGTGTAATCTACAGAATCAATTCAGTGTTCATCAATATTTCAAGTGAAATTATTCATAGAACTAAAATAAAACCAATATAAAGTTCACATAGAAGCACAAAAGGCCTGTCTAATCAAAGTAATCATAAGAAGAAATAGTAATACAGGAAGCATCACAATACCCGATCTCTAATTATGATACAGAACTGTAGTAATAGAAACAGAATACTACTGGGACAAAACAGATGTGTAGCCCAAGGAAAGAAAACAAAGGACTTGGAAATGAACCCACACAGCCATAGCCACCTCAGTTTTTGACAGAGGTGTTCAAATCCCACATTGAACAAAAGAACCTTTTCAGTCTTGTGCTGGGGAAAATGCAGAAGGAAGACTTGGATGCATCTTCTTCACCTTGCCAAAAATCAGTTCAAATGTGAATATAGTCCTCAGTGTCATACCTAGAACCATGAAACTGTTCCTAGTACTACAAAAAAAAGACTTCAAGTATATGTATAGGGAAGAATTTTTTAAAAGTTAGATTTTTAAAAATTAGCACACAAAAGCAATGGTTCCTCATGGCATTTTCATATTTTTTTCTTTTTGCTATATTTGCCTCCTTCCCTAATCCTCTACTCATCTCTCAAGCCTCCCACTTCTATCCTTACTGCCTTTGTAGTCCCCTCCTGCTTTAATGTCACATCTATTCTGTGACCTTCTCCTCATCCCT
Organism: Peromyscus nudipes; assembly: GCA_902168325.1. NCBI lineage: Eukaryota > Metazoa > Chordata > Mammalia > Rodentia > Cricetidae > Peromyscus > Peromyscus nudipes. The sequence goes on along the minus strand of CABHPH010162177.1, from coordinate 43,482 downwards.
TCAGACATCTTTCCCCCACATCATAGTCAAGGACTCTCTGAAGAAGATTTCAGTAGCACAGCAAAAAAAGAAATCCTTAGGGATTTAAAAGCAGAATTACAAGAAATTAAAAGCTTCAGTAAAGCAAAAGAAATAATTACTAGAGCGATGGGACTGCCTCCACGCAGTATGGGCCCCACAGAAAGTGTACCAATCTTAGCTAATCATTCATCAAATGTGTGATTAGTATCCTGCATATTTAAGGAAATTCAAAAATTAAACACTCCTTAGTCAATCTATTGATTGACTAATTAACTGAATAGAGAGTTCTCAAATGAAAAAAATAGAAAGGGCAAACAAATATTTGAAAAATGTTCAACATCCTCAGTCATCAGGGAAATTCAAGTTAGTGTTACATTAAGCCTCCACATCACTAAATTCAAAAGACTTTCATCAAGGAAAAATGATAGTCAAAGGATGTAGAGAAAGAGGAATGCTTGATTTAAACCAGTACAACTGTTATGGAAGGCAGTAAGGAAGATCTGTAAACACTTAAAACTACCATACAATGCAGCTATACCACTCCTTTCTCTATTCCTCAGGGCTTTAAGTTGTTTTTAAGTTGCTGCAGAGACACTTGTACATATATGTTTCTAGATGTACTATTCACAAATGCTTAGAAATGAAACCAATGTTGATGTCTATCAACAGATGAATGTGGGACTAGAGAGATGGCTTAGCAGTACCTGTTGTTCTTCTAGAGGACTGAGTTGAGTTCTTAGTGCCCACACCAAGCAGCTCACAACCTCATGTAACTCTATCTCAGGGGTTCTGACATACCCTTCTGTCTTCTGTACAGCAAACACACACATAGACACACAGTAAAATAAAAAATTATTGTTTTCTCCAGCTGGTAACTTTATGGCTTAATTTTAGTCTTTAATAAATAAATGAAGTGTTTCAGGATTCTAAATTATTCTTCTAAATTAGTAGCATATCCTTTTAAACAATTGGAAATATTTTTCCACCAAATGACCAACTTACTACCTTAATGACTCTGAATTGTTTCCACAGTCCATCATGCTAAGTTTAAATATTACTAACATTCTGAATGAGCATTTGGATAAATGCCTACAATGCTTCTCCTTTTACAAAACAAAGGCAAAATCAGTTTTCTCCAATTAAATCTGATTGGATATATCAAGCACACAAACCCAATGGTATTTTTGTGGACTTCTGATTCATTTTTGGTGTGATTTGGCATTTTTTGGGGTTTTATTGAACTTTTTCTTGTTTTTTTTTTAATTTTCATGTTGTTTTTTGTGGGTTTGTGTGTGTGTGTTTCTTGTGGGTTTTTCTTAATTCATTTTATATTATCACTTGTTTTTTGTTTGTTTATTTTCTTTTTTTATTATTAAGAAATTTTCTATTCATTTTACATGCCAACCACAGATCCTCCCCTCCTCCCTCTTCCTGCCTCCCAGGCTTCCCCCACAACCCACCCCCCATTTCCACCTCCAGCAGAACCTGGTACATTCAGTTGAGGCAGGTCCAAGCCCCACTCCCCTGCACCAAGGCTGAGCAAGGTGTCACACCTTAGGCACTGGGTTCCAAAAAGTCAGTTCATGAACCAGGAATGGATCCTGGTCATTTTGCCTGGGGGCCCTTCAAACAGTTCAAGCTAAAGAACTGTCTCACATCTCCAGAGGGCCTTGTCCAGTCCCATGGGGTTCTCCTCAGCTATTGGTCCACAGTTCATGGGTTTCCACAAGTGTGGCTGGTTGTCTCTGTACATTTTCCCATTATGATCTCAATGTCCCTTGCTTATAGAATCCTTCTCTCTCATCGACTGGATTCCTGGAGCTCGGCCTGGCACCCTGCCATTGATCTCTGCAGCTGCTTCCATCAGTAACTGGATGAAGAAGGCTCTATGATGACAGTTAGGGTATTCACTAATCTGGTTACCAGAGTAGACCAGTTCAGGCACCTTCTCAGCTATATAGTACGAGTAGCACAGACACTGAGAGCAACAATTACTAAATGGGACCTTGTGGTGGTATTGTGTTCCCCAAAATATTGTGTATGCTAATAAACTTATCTGTGGTCAGAGAACAGGACAGCCACAATATTAAACATAGAGGTTAGGCAGTGGTAGCACACGCCTTTAATCCTAGCATTCCAGAGACAGAAATCCCTCTGGATCTCTGTGAGTTCAAGGCCACATTGGAAACGGCCAGGCACGGTGATACACACCTTTAATTCCAGAAAGCCACACCTTTAATCCCAGGGAGTAGTGGTAGAAAGCAGAAAGGTATATAAAGCGTGAGGACCAGAAACTAGAGGCATTTGCCCTGGAGAGGCATATGCCCTGGAGAGGCATTTGCCCTGGAGAGGCATTTGCCCTGGAGAAGCATTTGGCCTGGTTAAGCATTCAGGCTTCTAGCAGCAGTTCAGCTGAGAGCCGTTCGGATATGAGGACACAGAGGCCTCCAGTCTGAGGAAGCAAGACCAGCTGAGGATCCGGTGAGGTGAGATAGCTGTGGCTTATTCTGTCTCTCTGACCTTCCAGTGTTCACCCCAATAACTGGCCTCAGGTTTGATTTTATTAATAAGACTCTCTAAGATTCATGCTACAGGACCTCCTAAAACTGAGAAGCTTTTGTAGGGCAAAGGACATGGTCAATAAGACAAAACAACAGCCTACAGAATGGGAAAGGATCTTTACCAACCCCACATCTGACAGAGGGTTGATCTCCAAAATATATAAAGAACTCAGGAAACTAGACAGCAAAATACTGAACAATCCAATTAAACAATATACTACAGAGCTAAACACAGAATTCTCAACAGAAGAATCTCAAATGGCTGAAAGGCATTTAAGGAATTGCTCAACATCTTTAGTCATCAGGGAAATGCAAATCAAAATGACTCTGAGATACAATCTCATACTTGTCAGAATGGCTAAGATCAAGAACACTGAAGACAGCTTATGTTGGAAAGGATGCAGAGCAAGGGGAACAGTCCTCCACTGTTGGTGGGAATGCAAACTTGTACAGCCACTTTGGAAATCAGTATGGCGGTTTCTCCCCATAAATAGATTTCTAGTTTTCTGCATATTTTGTGTGTGTGTGTGTGTGTGTGTGTGTGTGTGTGTGTGTATGTGTGTACAATGAGGCACATGAAGTTCAGAGGGTGAACTTGGAGGATTTGTTTGATGATCTTCTTCTGTCATGTGAGTCTTAGGAAGGCATCATCACGTGTGGAGCTAAGTGTCTTTCTCCCCTGAGCCACTTTGCTCTCCCCAGATAGATTTTAAATTCTCATACTCTTCCCTTCACACAATTGATACATGAAACTTAGATGCTTTACTATTTTCTTGTCATCTGACATTAACCCTTCAAGTGGTCAACCATGAGTTTTTGTTTTAGAATAATAATGTTTTATTATAATACAACTCTGGTCACCTCATATTCTCCGATTCTGTTAGCTTGATGACAAAATAATAAAGGAATTATCCTTGTATTGTTTTTCCTATCTAATCTCAGATTATTTCTCCCTCTGCTCTTATAGCCCCTCCTCCTCATCCTTCAGGACCTAATAGTTCCCATACACATTCCTAAGAACATATTCTGTACTGTTGTATTTCAATTACTACGTATTTTAGTCATTTTCTTAATTTCCATATGCAAAAGTCTTAGGTAAGTATATTAATGCCCTGGTTATTTTTGTTGATTGTGAAATAATCATTACTATTCAATATGTATTTGATTGTGTAATGGATGTTGCTTTACCCACTGGCTTATTAGTGATGTGACAGCCAGAATAAGATCCACTGCATCTTCCTTGCTTCTGATCCTTCATGTAATGTCCTAGCAGTAGCAGTAGTTAGCACTCAACATGTTTATCGAACCACTTAATTGTTAAGTTATTAAAAATATATCTGCCAATAGATGATAATTAAGTGAATAATATTAATTTAAACATATAGCTATTTTGTATATAGTCATATTTATTTATAAAGTATTCAAAATAAATTTTATATGTCAAAACATGCATAATATATTATGAAGCCAAAAAGATAGATTGAAAAATATTGCAAGTTATATATTATAACTGAAAACTACTTAAGAAAAATATATTAAAGTCACTGTATCAATCTCTGGATAATAAGATTTGAGATTATAATTTTTAACTGACTACATCTTCTATAATATCTCTAATTCAACTACATATGACATAAAAGTTTTTGAAATCTAGCCTGCTGCTATGGAGCCAAGTCTTGTTCCATACACAATACACTTGCAATATTCACTACAGAAATACTGTGTGATGTTTGTAGCATAACTGGGTAATTTTAAAGATATAATATATGTGTGTAAAACTGCCCTGTTGAAGCTGGAAACATATACATTATACTCAAAATCTCATCACAATGATGTAAAAGGCCATATAAAACTGAATAATATTGGAGATCTGTAAAATATAACTCTTATGCTTCCCAATTTTATTATACAAATAAATAAATAAGTGGAATCCTTATAAGATAAGGATCCAGATTTGTAACCAATTATTCTCATGTGAATTGAAATTTTTCTCTATTTATAAATCCACAATTGATACTGGAGAACCATAGTGATATTTATAATGGATTTTCTCTCCTGAGTTGCAAAGGGATTCCAAATGGCCACCAGGAGTTCTGTGTCGTTCTTTAAGCACCTACTTGAATTCTAGAGAGTGACTTTATCTTTTAATAAATTAATGTTTGAAATAGCAGTATTGATTATTCTCATTCTTACTGAACATGATTAATAGCTACATGGAACAGGTCCTAGGGTATGGATCTCTAATCACATGTATTCAGAGACCTGAGGGAAGAAGACAGGAAATTCAAAGCATCCTTAGAATGCAGAGCAAATGCAAAGTCAACTTAAGTTTAGTGAGACTCGCTCTCAAAATTAAAAATTATAAAAAAATCTAGCATGCAAATGCTCTAGCTAAAATCTACAGAGCTGTAATAAATAAATACATTAAATCAAATTATAGGGGGAAAAGGGAGAGTAGCAATCCAAATTGTAAACACTTCGTATGTCTAGGTGGGAAAGAATCTAATAAAGAAATTTGTGCTGTCATAGGAAAATCTGAAGCAAGTACTAAGCTTCAAAACAAATTAGGTCTGTTCCTTGCAAGTGACAATTCTATAAACAAAGCAGAACTATCAATTGAGTTACATTGAATTTTATATGAGGAAACCAAATACATAATTATTGCAATCAGTGTAGAAAGAAGAGTTTAGGATTTTTTTCATTGAAGAGTAACTAATAGGATGAGCTTGAGAATGGTTGCAATGTTTTTCTTGTTTCTGCAACTTAGTATCCCATATTAAAATAATAACTTTCTCTAGTCTTTTGGGAATGTCTAGGTTTTCATTCATTCATTCATTCATTCATTCATTCACTCATTTAAAATATAACAAAATAAGATATAACAAAAATAATCACTTCAGAGTTAGACAAGACAAACCAACAGAGGGAAAAAAGCCCAAGAGAAGGCACAAGAACCAGAAACCTATTCATTCACTCACTCAAGAATGAGTATGGTTTCACACTAAACTGGAAGCCATAAGTGCAGAGGACATGATACAGACTGTCCAGACCCTGTGTGTGCTTCTTCAATCTCTGAATTCGCATGATCCTTGCTCATGCTGATTTAGATGGACTCGTTGTCTTCAACTGAACTGTCACTTATGCCTGTTGGGAGAGGGAAAACCAGTTCTCACCAATAGAGTGACACTGAGTATATCAACTACTCCAGGACAGGGCTCATGTTCAGGAGTAGTTGACCAACATATATAATGGACTCCACAGGTTTTTTGTTTTTTGTTTGTTTGTTTTTATGTGTGTGCTATTATTTGGTTACAATTTGGTGTATTTCAGGGAGGGATGGGTAGGGGGAATGGATTATTTTGTTTCCTTGGTTTTGTTCTATTAGTTTGATTTATTTATTTATTTATTTATTTATTTATTTATTTATTTATTTATTTATTTTTATTTTTTTTTACTAGTTTTATTAGTTTTTTTTTTTAAGAATTTAAAATTGGGTGGGTAGAGACCGGGGGAGGACTTGGAGAAGGGGAAGAATATGATCAAAATATATTTAATTTTAAAAAATGTTTTAAGTGATAAAAATGAAAAATTAAAAAATATATATTAAAAACTAATAACTTCACTATTTTTAAATTACTTGATTAATATGAATAATTTTCCTATGAAGGGTATGGTGTTATATTCCCCTACCTGTATGCAGCGTGCACTGAACAAATTCAAACCCACAGCACTGCTCTTTCCTAATCACTTTTCTATATATTTTCTTTATTTATGTGAGTGTGTGTGTGTGTGTGTGTGTGTGTGTGTGTGTTAAAGTATGTGTGCATTTATGTGTCATGGGGTGCATGTGGAGGTCAGAGGACAACTTGAGGGAGCTGGTTCTCTGGTTCTCTTCTTCCACCATAAGGATGCTAGCATCTAACGCATGTACTCGCCTTGATAGCAAGTGTTTCTGTTTTTGTGAGGAATCTTGCCAGTCCACTCCTAGTCATTTTTAAACATTAAATATAGTAATAATGTTACTTGTTGCTTTTTTCTCTTTCATCTTTACTGTTTGGGGGCCCACAACCAACTCCCAAATAAGTACACAGAGGCTTTTTCTTACATATGAGTGTCTAGCCTTAGCTTGGGTTTTTTTCTAGCCAGCTTTTCTTAAATTATACTGTCTACCTTTTGCCTCTGGGTTCTTATCTTTCTCTATTCTGTATACCTTTCTTTACTTCTTTGTGGGAGCCCATTTTCAGGTTCCTAGTAGCTTTACACAGCAGGTCTGCATAGAGAGGATGATTAGACCACGGGCCTGAGTACAGGTGTCTGAGATGGTCTGCACTTGGCTGTGCTGGGGGCGAGGGAGGTCTTTTGCTGTGCTGGGGGAGGTTGGCATTTCTATAAATACCTTAGGGCAGAGACAGAGCGCGTTGGAATAGGATCCAGGCTTTCTCGAGGCTATCCTGTATTTTCTGTTTATCTCCATACTCTAAATCGTTCTATCTAATATTTTCTGCTACTCTCACTCAAGATAACTCTGAGAGATGGCTCATGGGCTGGAGAGATGGCTCAGAGGTTAAGAGCACTGACTGTTCTTCCAGAGGTCCTAAGTTCAATTCCCAGCAACCACATGGTGGCTCACAACCATCTGTAATGAGATCTGGCGCCCTCTTCTGTATACATAATAAATAAAATAAATCTTTAAAAAAAAAGGTTACTCTGGGGAACTGTGGGGTTGGTGGTTAGACACCCTGCACTTCTTACTCTGTGACTTGCTGTGTAGCTGGGTGGCTGACACCTGATGTCCTCCTCTCTTCTTCCTTTTCTTGTTCCTCAATCTATTTCCCCAGATTTCTCCTATTTATTCTCTCTGCTTGCCAGCTTTGCCTATCCTTTCCTGTCTTGCTATTGGCTGTTCAGTTCTTTATTAAATCAATTAAAAATCAGGTTTTTTAGACAGGCAAAGTAATATAGCTTCACAGAGTTAAACAAATGTGGCATAAAAGAATGCAATATATCTTAATAACATTAAACAAATGTTCCATGGCATAAACAAACATAACACATCTTAAAATAATATTCTACAACAGTTACTAATTTTTAAAGTATGGGATTAAAAATTGTATTGTTTGAAAGAAAAAATAAAGGAATAGAAAAAATTGAAAAAAGGAAACAGAGTCAAAAGAATATATAGATAGGAATTCTCATAAAGGTAGACATTTGAAATTCTATCTGTAATGAATTACACACTGAAACAAGCCCTAAATAATTAGAAATGATTAAGCAAAGGAAACAGAGATGCCAAAAGCAGCCTGAAGTGAAGAGACAGCTATTTGGTCCAGGTTATATCTAGTCAACATGGCAATGATAAAGGTATTTTGGAGATTGTTCCATAGGCTATAAAAAATAATAAATAATCCTTAGTGCATTCTGTAGATATCTGTAAGGTGTATTTGATATATGATGTCATTTAAATACAGGCTTTCTCTACTTAATTTTTATTGTTTTGTTTTGTTTTAATTCTAGATGAACTGTCTATTTATGGGAAAGGGGTATTGAAATCACCTACTACCACTCTGGGTCTATCTGTGGTTTTAGATCAAACTATGTCTTTAATGAAGTTGGGCACCCCTGTGTTTGTTGTTTGTATGTTTAAGGGTATAATATCCTGTCCGGGGATGCTTCCTTTATTGAGTAATGAAATGTCCCTGCATATCTCTCTTGAAAAGTTTTAGTTTGAAATTTATTTTGTCAAATAGAATACCTGAGTGTTCCTGTTTCAATCCCACTCGTTTGAAATACCTTTATGCATCCATTTAGGTACTCTTTCATTGATCACAAGATGTGTTTTTTTGGAGGCAACAAAAGATATTTTCAAATCCAATTAGTTAGTCTATGACTTTTTATTGAGGAAATGTGACCACTAATATTCAGAATTATTATTGAAAGATTTATACTAGTTCTCATTATTTTGTTGATTTTGTTGTATTGTTTTGCAGTCTCTTTTGATTACTTGTCTTGGCTTCTTGGGTATTTGTCCTACTCTTTAGATAAAAGTATTCTTTCTAGTATCTTCTGTAAAGATAGTTTGGTAGTCATTAATTTCTTTAATATGCTTTTATCATGTGAAGCTTTTACTTCTCCAATTTTAAAGGATACTTCAGTTGGGTATAATACTCTGGGTTGACAGTTGTGGTCTTTTGGTTTTTTAGGACACGTACTACATCTTGCTATGCCCTTCTGGCTTTAAAGCTTTCTATTGAATAATTGGGTATTATTTTAATGTTCCTGCCCTTTCAAGTGACTTGCCATATCTCCCTTACAGCTTTCAACACACTTTACTTATTCTATGTGTTTAATTTTTTACTCTCTTTTTTTATCATTTATCATGTTAATGTTTAACATGTGGGAGATTTATTTTCTGAAATTGTCTATTGGAAAATTTTTTCTTCTATGATTCTTCTTCTCTTTTTTTCTTCTTTCTCATCCATAATTCAGAGGTTCAGCCTTCTCATGGTGTCCTAAAATTCCTATGTTCCATTCATTTTTTAAAAATTTCTCATTAACCTTTATTGAGTAGTCTAATTCCTTACTTTGACTTCCATCTCTACCTCTCTGTATGTGGCATGATCATCCTGTTGCTGAGGCTTTCCACAGAGATTTTAAATTGGATTATTGAGGTTTTAATTTCCAAAATCATTTTAGTTTTGGTTGTCTTCTATTTCTATGTCTTGGACTGATGTCATCTTTGAGTTTTTGAACATAGTTTAATTATTCTTTTGGAGGAGTTATCTGTTAGTTGTTCTAGGTTAATTTCATTAAAGCTCATTACTATGGGATTTGTATTTTATTTATTTATTTTTTGCAAAGAAGTGTTATTTTGGATTTTGGGTTGTTTTAATTTCTGGATTGCAATTTGCATATCTAGAGTTAGTTTGTTGACAGTTTCTCTTTTGTTGTTGTTGAGGTCACTTTTGTTCTTTCAGCAGAACTTTTTTTTTAAAATTTTTATTTCTTTTCTTTTTAAAGATTTTTTTGATTTATTTATTTATTATGTATACAGCATGTAGGACTGCAGGCCAGAAGAGGGCACCAGATCTCATTTCAGATGGTTGTGAGCCACCATGTGGTTGCTGGGAATCGAACTCAGGACCTCTGAGCCATCTCTCCAGCCCCTCAGCAGAACTTTTTACAACATTAAGTAGGAAGATAACATACTGTTGGGATGCCAATTTACTCCGTTTGTCTGTTATAGGGCTGCATCCTCTATTCCAGGTCTTCTCCTTATCAGCTACAGTCTTGTGCCTGCAGCTGCTTGATCCAGGATCATGGGACCAAGTTTCCCTTGGCCCTGGGAACTGGTCCCATGTCTCAAGAAAACTGATTTTTAAAAATATAAAGAAGTTCAGGAATATGCAACAGTAGTCTAGCATGTGTGATGCCCTCGCTTCACTCCCCAGTATCGTAAAAAATAAATTAATAAGTTAAATATATTTACTGTCTGAGATACAATGAACTAAGTAAAAGAATGTAAAAATGCTTAGTAAAAGCAGATGTTCTGAGGAAATTGTATATTATAATGACTATTAAAGAAAGAAATATTAAAAGAAGACTATGCTGAGAATGGAATGAAATGGTAGGTTTTCTGCAGAAAATGCAGTGAGGGATACACATCTCAGAAATGTCTATTCAAACTCAGTGTTCAAAGTGATTGCTGAGAAGGTGGTGTTGCAGGAATCTCCAGATGGAAGTGACTTTTTAAACATAAAAATAGAAAGAAAAGTAGAAAATAAAATTAGATTAAAATTGTGCCAAAATTATAATGTTCAGCCCATTTTTATAAAGCTATCTTAATTTACAAAAATTTCTATCTGGTACCAGAGTAGTGAATGATTGAAAAAGTGAAACTTCAAAGAAGAAAATTCAAGTCTGCTGTATTAATCCAGACACAAATGATGTATGCTTTAATTATTGGATGCTTCTAGGCATACAAAGAGGAGACTCAATGTGATAGATTGTTTGAAGTTTTGTCTGTACTAATTAATGATTAAACAGGTAAAAGGTAAAGAATAGAGAAAGGTCTATTGTATTGATGGGAAATACAAAATTATTGATATTTTGAACTACAGAGTGAAAAGATAAGGTTTGTGTTTTTGAAAATAATTTTATGATGAATGAATTTGGGGAAAAGTATTGGCAGGAAGAAAGAAAAAGAGGCAAATGCAACATTTCAAAGAAAGCTTGTTGAGGAACCAAATTAATAAGATGGAGCAAAAAACAATATATTATATATTCTTGGCTAGGACTCATCTGGTCTGTAAAATTGTTCTGGACGTCAGGCAATTTGTGTGCAAATAAATGGTGGTTTCAGATCTATCCCAGGAATATATTTCTAATAATTTCCAATACATGAAAGAGGATCTAAAATTTTAGTCATCCATGTCATTTGTAGAACCATTTTCCAATGAAACTCATCTGGAAAGAGTGATATGTAAAGTAGAAGGTAGAATTTCTCATTTTTGGACTGAGATTGAAATTATAAAAAAAACAAAACACTTGAGAGGGGGAAGATAGAACAAGATGGCAGCTAGGTGATCATACACTCACCAAAATGCAATGTTTACAACATTGAACAGCTGTTCCTACACAGAAATATCTTCATGAGAGCTATGAAAATCAGATGGCATTTTAAAGGGAGGCCTGAGTTTAGTGTTACAAGATGAAAAGAAACACAAACACACACTGTGAGGGATATATTTCTCAAAAGAGTAGAACTGCCCGAGGACCAGGCAGACACCTGCATCGCATTAGAACAGACACATGTTTTAGTTCACATCACTGCCGTGTACAACATGGGACTTCGGGAATTCTTGAGATTGTACATGACTTTGCAGACTTATAGTAGGTAGGCTGCCCACACTTTCTCCACTCTCTCTGTTCCCTGAGACCCAACCCTCAGTGGTTTGGTTCTTAGTGTTGCAATAGAACAATAATTTGAGACCACCTACCACCACCACCACGTGTCCATATATATATAACAAAATATATAATATATAAATATATAACAAAATAGACCTCAAACCAAAACTAATAAAAAGAGATGGGAAGGACACTACAGATTCATCAAAGGAAAAAAATCCACTAAGATGATGTTTCAATTCTTAACATCTGTGCCCCAAACACAAGGGTACCCAAGTTTGTAAAGGAAACACTAATACAGCTTAAATCACATATTGACCCTCACACACTGATACTGAGTGACTTAATACTCTTAACTAATGGGCAAGTCTTCCAAACCAAAACTAAATAGAGAAGTACTGGATCTAATGGTTGTTATAAACCAAATTGACCTAACATATATTTATAGAACACAAAGAACATACAAAAAATCCCAAATACAAAAGAATATACATTCTCAGCACCTAATAGAACATTCTCCAAAACTAATCACATACTTGGACAAAAGCAGGTCTCTCTCAATAGATACAAGAAAATTGAAACAATTCTCTGCAACTTATCAGGCCACCACAGAATAAGCTAGATATCAATAACAACAAAACCAGCAGAAAGCTTACAAACTCTTGAAAACCAAACAACTCTCTACTGAATAAAAAAAAAATGGGTCAAGATAGAAATAAGGAAAGAAATTAAAGACTTTTTAGAATTCAATGGAAATGAATATCCAGCATATTGAAATTTATGGGACACAGCAAAAGCACTTCTAAGTGTTAAGTTCATAGTACTCTCTGAAAACTGATAGTGTGTCCCCTTTGCAAAGGACAACATCCCCATAGATCATTGAATCTGAGAGGTCAAGCTGGTGCCTGCATGGAGTCTTCACCCCTCATTCTAGTCTCTTTTGTAGGAGAAGGTACTCAGCAGATTACTGAAACAAAACCTGGTCACCAACCCAGCTGTGAAATCTTTGACCTATAGTCTTTCCTGCCTGCAAGATGTGCTGGGACAATGGTGCCACAGAACTTGTAGGGGTGGCCAAATATATTGGCTGGTTTTGTGTATCAACTTGACACAAACTAGAGTCATCAGAGAGGAAGGAGCCTCAGTTGAGGAAATGCCTCTATGAGATCTAGCTGTAAGGCATTTTCTCATTTAGTGATTACTGGGGGAGGGCCCAGCCCATGGTGGGTGGTGCCATCCCTGGGCTACTGGTCCTGGGTTCTGGAAGAAGGGGGGTTAACAAGCTATAAAAAACAAGCCAGTAAGCAACACCCCTCCATGAGTTCTGCATCAGCTCCTCCCTTCAGGATCCTGCCCTGCTTGAGTCCCTGTCCTGACTCTATTTGGTGATGAACAGCAATGTGGAAGTGTAAGTCAAATAAACCCTGTCCTGCCCAAATTACTTTTTGGTCATGGTGTTTGTCATAGCAATAGAAACTCTAAGACACCAACCAATGTCTGGTTTTGCTTGATGTAAGGGAGCCCATGCCCAACACTGCCTGGATGGCTGGAAACCAGAGACTGGATAGCTCAGAGACCTAAGGTAGAATCAAACACAACTGGCCAAAAAAAGGTCAATAAAATGACTCCTCATGATATTCTGTCATAGTCATAGACTGGCGCCTTGTTCAGTCGTCATCAGAGGGGCTGATGGAAGCAGTTGCAGAGACCCACAGCCAGACATTTTTGTGGAAAATGTCTAAACTGGAGATCTCCATCAGATCTCTCCACTCAGAGTTTAGAGAACCCAGGGGAAGAGGGGAAAGAAAGGTTGCAGGAGTCGGAGGAGATGGAGGACACTCAGAGAACATGGCCTACTGAATCAACTAAGCAGGGCTCATATTGCTGGAAACCTAATTCCAGGGGGGTCTGATGACGTGGGATGGATGTGTGAAGTTGGTGCAGTGGAGAAACTGGGACCACCTCTTTCAGACAAGTGGCCCTGGATAGCCTGGGCCATTTTTATTTATATAGTTTCAGTGGTTTGCATGAACAGTTCCACAACCAAATTTACTTCCTTATTTTTCTAAAAGTGGTTACAATAATTGCAAGTTTGTTCTTTATCTCATTCCCCTTCCGCCCCCCAACTTTCCCAGCAGTAACCATTACCTACTTGATGACAAAGGATGTTTTCTAACTAGGCACATCTACAAGTAAAATGTGTGCCCAGTTGGCAGCATTTGTGGTTACAGCATCATGCAAAGTGGGAGATAGTTATGTCTCTAGTTGTTAATATTTACAGCTGGAAGGGGCTGAATTCTCACAATCAACTCACCAGCTGAAGCTGGATCAATCCATTCTACATTCTGTACTAGTCTGTCTCTCCTAGGTTTTTCTATTTATCCTATAGGCAACATAACTTAGAAACTTACTCTTAGCTGGGCGGTGGTGGCACACGCCTTTAATCCCAGCACTCGGGAGGCAGAGGCAGGTGGATCTCTGTGAGTTCGAGGCCAGCCTGGTCTCCAAAGCGAGTTCCAGGAAAGGCGCAAAGCTACACAGAGAAACCCTGTCTCGAAAAACCAAAAAAAAAAAGAAACTTACTCTTAATAGTTGGCACTGCTTATCCCTTGTTCTCATGTCTCCTTCCTCTCAACTTCCTATAGTATTGGCACAGCTATTAGAAATGAGGGCACTGTGGGTTTCTATGCTTCATTCCCTGTTCCTAGACTGTTCCCATTAACTCCTGATATCATCTATTTATTAGCCTTTCTCATAGACTCTTGTGGTTAAAATAATTCTCTCCAGAACAATGATGCAAATATGTAATATTAACATGAACTACTGTGACTCTTTCAGGCTAGTCATAACATACATTGCAAAGGCAACATCCTGTTCTTAAGAAGACTGAATTCATGGTCACACTTGAAACATCAAAGGATTTAGGGGCTGAATCATGTCCACTTGATATTTTTAACAACATCCCCTCTGGCTCACTCAGAGGAGAGTCATCAGGGGGCAGCTTTCCTTTTGTAATGGCCACTTCATCCACAGCTCTAAGAAAGGGAAACTAGAGGCAGCCATCAATATGACTTGTATAGCAGAAGCAGGGAGAGCAGGTAGCACATACGGTCCTAGGGTCATGCCCAGAATTATGCAGTGAACTGTCCATAGGCTTTGCCAAAATGAGTCAGGTTCTCCAGGGCCTTGCCAAAAGGAAATTTGTCTGTGCTATTCTCAGGCCTTGTCCCCCAAAGAAGTCACATGGCTCCTGTATCATATGTTCTCACAGAGACTAAAGTGACATACAAGAGGCCTGCATAGGTCTGCACCAGATCTTCTGCATATATGTTACGACTCTTAGTTTGGTATTTTTGTTGGACTCCAAACAGTGGGAGTAGCTGTGTTTCTGACTCTTTTGCCTGCTCTGATGACTCTTTTTATCTTATTGGGTTGCCTTGTTCTGCCTTGATATGAGGATTTTTGCCTTGTCTTGTTATATCTTGTTTTATTGTGTTTGGCTGTTGTCTCTTAGAGGTCTGCTCCTTTCTGAAGGGAAATGGAAGGTGGGAGACCTGGGGGAGAGGTGAACTGGAGAGGGGGAGATGGGAGGAGTGGAGGGAGGGGAAACTAGGATCAGAATGTATTGTATGAGAGAAGAATCTATTTTCAACTAAAAAATCTGAGATATGAACAATTTTAGTGTAAATCTGATGGTCAAAAGACAGCCTCCATCAATGTTATTCACATTGAGTACCACAACATGAGATAAGACCCCATTTAATGAAGATAGAATATGTTAGCCAGCATGAGATTTGACTCGGTAATACTGTGTTAGGCTAGGAAAATCTAATTCTTGACCAGTCCTAACATCCTATTTTTCCCATGACTTCCCATAAATGAAACATTTGAAATAGCCTCAGTGTCAGAAGGACATATGCACCTGTAGTCTACCAGTCTTCTATTATAGTTAGCATTGCTTGAAACAGGGTATGACATCCTTGGGCCATGAATCCAATGAGCAGTGTAAAAAGACAACCAACCAACAAGAGAAAATATTTGCAATTTATATCCCCAACAAAGACATATACTACATAACCTCATTCTGATATTGATTAAAAATACATTTATAGAAATTTTTGTCAAAATGGTAGAGTTTGGAACAGTAGAGAGAGGGGAAAGGATAAATGATGAGTCCTAAGTTACAGCTATAGAGTTGCAAGGAGTGATAGAGTGTAACTATAGACAACAATTATGGCTGTGTGTGCATGTGCGTATGACTTTGTACCAACGATCATATCAGATGCCAAGGTAAAGTGTTTCACCAGAATTCTATAATGTTTCAGAAGAAATGCAAAGAAAAGCATGCAGTGTGAGTGGTGATGAAATAATGTTCAGTAGTGAAGCAAGAATTTAGGTTGAGACTTACATGATCACCAGGAGACGAAAGCATACATAAATCAGTGATGAAACGGTACAGAAAAAATAGGTAGAAGAAAAGGCAAATTATAGTAATTTGAACTGCCCAGATGCTGCATATAAATGTAAGGAAGGAAAAGAAACATAAATAATGCTCCCCACATTTGAGTATTTCATTTTGGACAAAGAATGGACAAATGATGATACTCTTATCTTTAAGCTGAAATATATGATATCACATTTGTAGTTGAGGGAGATGCTCAGGAACAACCCACAGGTAAACTGAAGCATTAGGACTCCAACAAACAAAGAGGAAAAGATCACTCACGCCACGTGAAGTAAAATAATGTGACAAAAAGAAAACAATGGGGGCTGGAGAGATGGCTCCGTGGTTATGAGCACTGGCTGCTCTTCCAGAGGACCTGCGCTCTACTCTCAGAATCACTGTGGTGACTTACAACCATCTGTACCTCTAGTTCTTGTGAACCCAAGGCCCTTTTCTAACCTCCCTGGCACCAGGGATGTCATGGCACACAGACATACATGTAGGCAAAACACCCAGGTACATAAAATAAAAAAATAAAAATAAATTAAACAAAAATCTCTTTTTCTGTCAGGCTTAATAGGGAATATCCAAATGAAACAACTTTAGGCTTCTAGGAAAGGGCCCCAGTTTGTAACACACATACGCACATACACGCCCATGCACACATAATAGTGATGTGTTTGTGTGTCAAGTTGACAAGTGGTCAGTTGTACTGGCTGGTTTTGTGTGTCAACTTGACACAAGCTAGAGTCATCAGAGGAAGAAGCCTCAGTTGCTCACAGTGAGATCCAACTGTATGTAAGGCATTTTCTCATTTAGTGATTAATGCGGGAGGGTCAGGCCCATGGTGAGTGGTGCCATCCCTGGGCTGCTGATCCTGGGTTCTAGAAAAAGGTGGGCTGAGAAAACCATGGGAAGCAAGCCAGTAAGCAGTTCCCCTCCATGGCTTCTGCATCAGCTCCTGCCTCCAGGATCCTGTCCTGTTTGAGTTCCTGTCCTGACTTCCTTCAGTGATGAACAGCAATGCTGATGTGTAAGCCTAATAAACGCTTTCCTCCACAACTTGCTTTTTGGTCACAGTGTTTCTTTGCAGCAATAGAAACCCTAAGACACAAGTACTCAAGAGTTTAGAAGTAACGACGCAAGTACAATGATAATTAAGATGGGGGAAATAAGTCTACAACACTAGTGTTAGAGATGGAAGTAGCTGAGTTCAAGGAAATGAGGGCATGCTTATGATACTTCCAGTTTGTGTGTGGAATAGTACCTTTACTCCATTAAGAAACCCGCATCTCTGGAACTTCCTTATGTAGCTATTTTTTAAAGTCAGCTTGGCTCATGTCAAATTTAAAAACCTCCTAAAAAGGTAGCCCAATTGGAGTGTCTGTTGCTATGGGTTTCTCCTTCTTTCAAGCAGTGCACGTTGCTGAAAGTAGATTAGTTTAGTTCAAAGTCTAACTTTGATACAAAGCCAGAACTGAGGCAAAATATGAAGCAACTTTGAATGTTTTTTGGATTGTTTATATCTCTCATGTTTTTGAACAGTGTCAGGATTAAAGGCAAACATGCTGACTTCCTTGAATTACTGTTTTTATTGTAACCATGTCTTTCTTTGGATAATCATGGGAATGGATTTTTCCATTCTTGACCTCATACCTCCAGAAATCATTGAAACAAAAGACTGTGCTAAATTCTGCTCATATTGAGAAAACTATTTTATACTTCATTTGCCAGGGAGAGAAACCTTGAGGTTCAAAGTTAACCTTCCATAATCTTTTATTCTTTTGAAATGGTGTGTGTTTTCCACTTCTATGCACATAACATTTCCCCATGTCACTCTAAAAAGTGCTCAATCTACAGTGAAGCCCTTTGGAGAAGCCAAAGGGAAGAGGTTTATAAAAAGGATCTCAAGAACAAAAGAAATCTATTTAAACCCAGTCCTAACACTCATTATTAATCTTAAAAGTCTCTATAATACTCTATCATTGTGATGCCTTTAAATATACAAGTATGAAAACAAATGGATTCATTATTGAAAATATGGTGATACTATATGTTTACATCATAATTATTTCCCATTGACTGGGATATAAGGCATATTGCTAGAAAGCAGGTTATCTCAAAAACTCATTTAAGTCATTGATTATAATCCCGTCTACCATGTTCTCATTTATTTTTGTAACTACTTGAAAATGGGATCCATTTTTCCCCTTTGCTGATTCATCTAAAAATAGTGTGAGCAGGTGAGACAAAACAGGATGTGAAAACTTCCATGGTCTATGAAATAAGCAATTCTATAAAAGTTACATCATTGAGCTGTCATTTGAAAGCATGGAGACTTATACTGTCTTCGACTTTTAGAGATACAAATTTACTAGATGAAGGTGCATGAGGGGTGAATAAAGGTGGAGGAGGAATAAAGGAAGAATGAGTATATGGTGGTAGATATTTAGGGCATTAAATCCAACACTCAGACACCTTGCATTTCTTGTATCAATGGGCTCCTGCTTCATTGTTTTGTTCTTAGCTCTTTATTGATTGACTTTTTATTATTGGTCATTACTATTATTTTCTTCCTATAACTATGACACTAAGGCACTGTCTTCTGAAAAACAAAAGACAAAAACCTTTAACTAAAGAATGTTTTTCAGTTGAGAATTTCATTGCCATGAATGAGATCATTGCTAGGTCTATGACTCTGAAAGGACTTGTCTCATCAGACTTCAACTGTCCCTCTGTCTTCTATCCCCATACTCCTTACCATCACAAATCTCCCTAGGGAGAAACTCAAATACTACTTATTAGACTGTACAAAGTAATCATAACCATTTGTCTTTTATACGGGCAAAGAGCTACTATTGAAGAGTCCCTTAAATTCAGAAGTCTATCAAAGAACTTTTTAAAGTTAGCATGCAAAGTAATCATGCATATTATGACATTTTCATATACACATGTTATTATACATTTTTATTTTGCATTCTCCTTCCCCATACTTTCCAACTCATTTTAACTTTTTCTTTTCATACAAATAGCATCTCATTTATGCACACCATTCATTATTCGCCCTCTTTTTATCTCCCCTCCTTGCTTAAAATCACTTTTTACTCACTCATAGTCCTCTTCCTATTTCCATGACCTACACACACACACACACACACACACACACACACAACACACACACACAGTAAATGTAGAGCCTGTATATGAATGAAAATTTTGTATCTGTCTATTTGAATAATACTTACTTTGCTTCATAGTAATGTCCAATTGTATCCATGTCCCTATCAATGCCATTATTTCATTTTTCTTTGCAACTAAATACAGTTTCATTGGGTATATGAAACATGCAACACCTTTTAAAATCTATTCACATATATTTTTGTTTTTGTTTTTTTTTGTTTTGTTTTGGTTTGGTTTGGTGGGGTGGGGGGAAGGCTGGCCAGAAATCCAGGTAAGCTTCCTATAGACCTATGAGAATTACACCTAACTTCTCAATGGAGACTCTAAAAGCCAGGAGGTCATAGACAGATATACTAAAGACACTAAAAGAGACCACATATCCCAGCTCAGACTACTATGACCAGCAAAACTTTCAATTACCATAGTGGGAGAAAATAAGGTATTCCATGATGAAGTCAAATTTAAAACTTATCTATCTACAAATCTAGCACTACATAGGTAGTATAAGAAAATCTACAACTTTAGGAGATTAACTATACCCATGAAAACACAGGGAATAAAATTTCTCGGACAAGTAAAATCAAAACAAAAGAAACACCTGCACATACCACCAGCACTACTAACTACAACAGCAGCAACAAAATGACAGACATAAACAATCATTGGTCGTTAATATCTCTGAATCTCAATCCCACAATAAAGAGACATAACAGAATGGATGTGAAATCAGGAATGATCCTGCCTGCTACTGCATACAAGAAACACACCTCAGCATCAAGAATAGATATTTGTAGCAGGTTTTCTTAGACTTCCAGGCCCCAAATCATGACACAAAGACTTATTATTAATTAAGAATACTTGGCCTTAGTTTAGGCTTGTTTCTAGCTAGCTCTTTTTTAAAAAAAAAACTTTACCCATTTCTATTAATCTATGTGTGGCCCTAAGGCTCATTTACCCCATCTACATACTGAACATTTTGCTTTCTTGCTCCCTCCATGCCTGGCT
The DNA here is from genome assembly GCA_902168325.1 of Peromyscus nudipes. Classification (NCBI taxonomy): domain Eukaryota; kingdom Metazoa; phylum Chordata; class Mammalia; order Rodentia; family Cricetidae; genus Peromyscus; species Peromyscus nudipes. The sequence goes on along the minus strand of CABHPH010162177.1, from coordinate 23,364 downwards.
GGCTGACCTGGGCTAGCTGGCCCCTGGCTGGCTGGCCAGCTCCCCTTTTCTTTCTGCCCACAAGCCCTGCTTCTTCCTCTTCTGCCTAACTATTGGCTATTCAGCTTTTTATTAGACCAGTCGGATTTTACCTTCTTGTTTAGGAGAGGTATCCTATATTCACTTCACCCTTTCAGTACTGGAACCCATCAGACTTTAACCTTGAAGATCTTGTGCGAATTTCCATAGTCTCCCTGAGATTATGTGCATTAGTCCAGTTGTGTCTGATACGGGTAGCTGGTGCTGCCAGCTGGGGCCATGGTGATCACCCCAGATCCTGGCTGCTGCCTAGGACCGTGTCTGGGTCCATGGTACTGCAGTCTGGGGGTGATGTCCATGGTCTCCTATTATCACCAAAGATTCTGCAGATGCCCAGGGTCTTGTCAGCTACCTGATACCATGTTGGTGCCTGAGGGCCATGTTGCTGCCAGGGTCTTACTAATCTGGTGGCCTGTGCTGCCACTGGGGCCATGGTGACATCTGGTCTGAGCTGATGCCAAGGGCTCTGTGTGGGTCTGTGGTCCTATTGCAGCTGGGATCTGTGGTGATATCCAGCCCATGTTAGCATAGGGGTTCATTGGAAACATGCTGTGCTGAGCCAGCCCTGCCCTTCACTGGCCCTGGGATAGCTGGTCCTGCCCTTCACTGGATACTGCAGCAGGAGAGCTGGTCTCTCTCCTCAGGGGAGAGCTCGCTGCCCACACTCGGGAAAGATGGCCCCACCTCTCAATACAAATGTGCACCTCACCTGGGCAGCACACCACAGCTGACTCTGTGGTTAGGGACACAGGTGAGCCGACTCCACAGTCTCTTATTCCCTGTTTATTGACTAGATATGGATCTCTGTTAAATACCATCTACTGGAACGAAAAGCTTTTTTATGAGTATTGAGAGATGCATTAATGTATGAATACAGCAATAAGTCATTAGGAGTTATTTAAATACTATACCCATTTAGCAGAGTAATTATAGTAGATATTTTCCTAAGGCCTGTGGTCTCTCTAATTACTGGTTCTTAGCTTCATTAGCCATGCCATGAATGGGTTCCATTTCAGGAAATAGGCTTAAATCCAATCAGAAAGTACTTAATTCAATGTTAAGATCTAGATATTTTCATGATACTCTTTTAAGTGACTTTCAAGAAGTCCCAAGAATTGCTGGTTTACAGTTATTCAATACTTTAGTTCATAGAAAGCTTTGGCTCTCGAATTTGTTTCATTTTACAAATGCATAGGAAGAATTAAACTAAATATAAAGACTGAAACATAAAATCTAGTTGTCAAATAATATCATTTTATCCTGTCAGCACTTGCTTGTGGTAAGCGTTCTGCAAACAATTCCTTCCAGCACTCACGTATCTCTTCTTCTAGTTTACTCAAGAGGCTCTATGAGGATTTTGTTTCCCCGTTCTCCTACAGCTGAAATCAAGGTACATGTTGTATGTCAAGTCTCTATTGACTTGCATGATTATGTGGGGTTACTGGGAGAACTCCTCAGGAAAGACAGGCATTGGAGATGCAGTGATATTAGTATTCAGTTTCAGTATAACCAGAGAAAGAACATCTTCTATGCAGCTTCTTAAGATGATTTGAGCCTGAGGAGAAGCTGGTGCATGTACTTAAAGGATGTACTCTCTCCTAAGCTGAGTCACAGTGGTGTAGGTGCCATTGAAGGTAGACAGACGTGAAAAACTAGTTTCCTTTTTGGTCCCTGTTGTTTAATTTGGCAGTATCATTTTTAAGACTCCATTTTTTATTATAAAAATTGTGGTTATCCTAAATTGTTGAGGATAACGACTAGCTATGCTGATGTGGAATCAGAGCAATTATTATTGTGTTGGCCTTGGGAGAGTCTCATCATCGCTCCTGTTCATTTGATTTAGCATTGAATCTGCTCCTAACAGCATTTGGTGGATTGTGTCAAGATTATTCAGGGAAACATTTAACCGAGTGTCTGAGAAAGAGAAAGCAGTCAAATAATATTGGGATTTAAGGATTTTCCATTTTTTCCCAGTTAACTAAGATTTAGAAATTCATGTTAAATTGGAATGGAGTTTACTTTCTCCTTTAACACAAATGTTTTTGGAGATGCTAACTTAGAAGGAACCACCATTGATGTTGCTGTATTTACTGAACTAGCAGATTGTATTAGTAAAAAAAAAAATCATCCCCCAAATCTGCTGTTAACAAAGCAAAGCCCCAGGTCTTGCATCCACTGTGTGTTGGATGTAGGTCACCTCACTCTCTGTTATTCTAAAACCTAGTAAAAGACATAAATATTAGTCAGGATATCAACAAGTTGCTGGAACAGATGAACAAACAAACATCTGAAGGGCTGGGACAGATGTCTCAGTCATTAAGAGCACTTGTTGCTACTGGAGAGGACCAGGGTTCTGTTCCTAGTACCCACATGATAGTACAAAACCATCCAATTCTAGAGTATCCTTTTCTGACCTCTAAGGGCACCAGGCATGCACATCGTACACATAAATATCTGCAGACAAAACACTCATACACATAAAATCACTTAAAATAAATATTAAGAAGATAAGTAGCTGAGTTCTGAAACTGCTTGGCTTTGAGGTAGTGCATATGCTTTCCACAGATTTTTTTTTTCATTTGGCCAAAACAAGTCAGATGACAAGCCTGATATGGCAGGGTTGTATAACCTGTCTTTTAGCAAGAAGTTGTCAATGTTTTTATTGTCTTACAATCAACACTAGCTGACAGTTGGAGTGTAAATTGTTATCTCCTTCCTTTCTATAGAGTAAGGACACCCATCCACTCACCAACTGCAAGGTTAGTTGTTAAATCAGGTTGAGAGTTTCATAGTAGTTATCTTTTCATTTGCTCTTCAATATGGTTTTGCTATCTGGAGAACTATGAGAGAATCTGCTTTTCATGTCACTTATTTATGTAATAGAAAAGGATAGGACAAGTATCGTTGGCAGTATTATTTTTAAGATCCCATTTTTATTATAAAAATTGTGATTATCCTAAACTATCGAGGATAATGAGTAGTTATGTGAGATATGGAATCAGAGCACTTATTATTTGGCTGACCAAATAAGCTCTATCATTTACAATAAATTATGAGGTGATTGGCGGTCACCACTTCTTGGGAACTCTATAGTATTTCTGTGTAGATGTTGTAAGGGCCTTCCTACATAGATGGGAAATTCTTCAGCTAGGCCCCTGCTTTATAGGGGATCCTCTCTTCTTTTTCTATCAATCACAGGTCTTCTGGAAATACAAGTTTCTCAAAAACTTGATCAGATTATTTTAATTGATATGGTTTAATATTCAAAGAGTCTGCATGGATTTAATGCACAGAATTTAATGAGTGGCATAGGAAAACACCTGTGAAGGCAAATGCCACAGTTAAACACATATAACTGATACTTTCCCACATCTCTTTTTGTTTGTGTGTCTTTGGGGATGCGTGTGTTAAGGGACTTACCTAGACAATGACCTGCATAAAAATTTTTGAAATGCAGTGTTCTCTGGTGAACTAGAGTTCTCTGGTGAAGAACCAAAGCACCCCCATTTCAAGCAAGCCCCTCACCCCAGCTTGAAACAGGCCTGAGTTTCAAAATTCTCAGAGCTGCTGACATAGGTCCCAGGACAAAGTCAAGATGTTTGAAGAGCCATCTGGTAACAACTGATTAACCATAGAATGCCCCAATGCCAGAGATGGTCAAAAGTACAAAGTCAGGATGTTTGAAGGACTATCTGGTGGCAACTGATTAACCACAGAATGCACCAATGCCGGAGGTAGTCTATAAAGTTTGACAAACAACTGGTTAAAACTACAAAGTAAGTTAACACAGAAATTCTGAAAAGCCCCTGAAACTTGAGCCAATCAGAATTGTACCTGTACTAGCGCTCCTAAATGATGTAACCTTATGGTTTTTGTCTTTAAAACCTGAGCTTGCAGAGGGGCGGGCACCTCCTACAGCCTCTACTGTGTTGGATGGCTTGACAAGGTCCCTGCCGCATGGCTTGAACTGCTTCAATAAACCTTGTTTTTGCATTTCGGTGAGTTTGTGTCTCTGGTGGTCTCTTCGGGGGTCTTGCACCCAGGGCACAACACCTGGCACACTTGAAACTATACCAAATGAACAGCAAACCCTCACTTTTTCCAATTGCGCTGACAACTATTCTGCACTCTCAGTTTCTATGAATTTGAATATTTTTGTGTACTTTCCATAAATGGGATTGTGCATAATTTGTCCCTCTGCTTTTCTATTGTGTTTTAGAAAATGCATTCCTGTTGTTGAAAATGGCAGAATTTCCTTTTGATAGCTAAATAATATTGTAAATATCTTGTCTATCAGATGCTGAAAAGAAAATTTTCAGACTTTTCTTTTCTCCCAGATATATCATTTTTATGATTATAAGTTAGAATTAATTACATTTTCCAACTCCAAAAGTCAAACAATTTATTTAGTAAATTCCTTTTAAATACATTTGCACACTGTCCAGTTCTTTTCTAAGCTCATTATTTGTTGCAGATATTAAAACATATTAAACTCTAGTTTTGTATATGTGAAATACAATTATTTTACCCAAATCCTACCACTTTGTGCTGTTTCCTAATTTCATCTAAAGCTCTGCAAGCATTAGTTTCAGTTACCAATATATGGCTGGACTCTGAAATGACCCTAACAACTCAAATTTCAAAGGCTTCGATATCAAGTGTAGTGTCTTGTTTCCTGTAACAAAATATCTGGAAGAGCACCTTCCAAAGGGTTTATTTTGGCTCACAGAGTGAAGGGACAGCCCATTGTGACAGAACACATTGTGGTTGGAACTTGTGGTAGAGGTAACCTGGTCACAATCCTGCAGCAGTCAGAAAGTAGAATATAATGAATGCTTGTGTTCAACTTGCTTTCTCCTTGTTTAGTTCAAGACCACAGTCAGTGGTTCTCAACCTTCCTAATACTGAGACCCTTCAATACAGTTCCTCATGTTGTGGTGATCCCCAACTGTAGCTAAAGTTTTCCTATGTCCTACCTGGTCTGCAGCCACTCAGACCCAAGTAAACACACGGAGGCTTATGTTAATTAAAACTGCTCGGCCATGAGCTCAAGCTTACTACTGACTAGCTTTTACACTTAAACTCAGCCCCTTTCTGTTCATCTATATGTTGCCATGTATTCCATGGCTTTACCTGTGTGCCATTACATGCTCCTCCGTGGATGACGGGCTGGTGTCTCCAGACTCAGCCTTCTTCTTACTCGGCCCATTTTTTTTGTTTTGTTTTTTGCTTTTTGTTTTCAGATTTATTGAAAATATGACAGAACAAACTTAAACGACTCCATGTGGTGTTTTGAAATTCATCCCAAATATAGGTTGAGTGACCTGCAGTTTAGAGAGGCTGCCAAATCCCAGAAGCTTCAGCATTTCCTTGGTGTCAGGACCTACCTCAATGATCTCTTGATCCAGGGCTATAATTATTTCAGGCAATTTCACATAATTTATCTGGTAATCAAGAGAGGTTTATTTCTGGGAAAACTTACAGCCAATAGGGATGGGTTACAGGATCCAGGAGAGATGATATAGCACCCAGCCTGCCTCCATTAGGAGAGCAGTTTCTTCATATTATGCTCCCAGCTGCCATGATCTTTTTCTTACCAGAGCCCACAGCAATGAGGCAAGATTACTATAGACTTTAATTTTTTTTATTTTTTTATTTTGGTTTTTGGTTTTTGGAGACAGGGTTTTTCTGTGTAGCTTTGAGCCTTTCCTGGAACTCACTTTGTAGACCAGGCTGGCCTCAAACTCACAGAGATCCACTTGCCTCTGCCTCCCAAGTTCTGGGATTAAAGGTGTGCACCACCACCACCCGGCTATAAAAGACAATCTAAAATAATACTTTCACCCTTTAAGTTTATTTTGTCATGCATTTTATCACAGCAAGAAATTAGTAACACATGTGGGAAAGCTTTAGCAGACACTTGCTACTGCACAACATTCACCCACATCTTCAGTCATAGATGGAATGGTGTTGGATGCTCACAAAAGCAAGGACACAGATTTCAGGAATTTTACTGAAGCATCCATAACACACTCCAAAATTTAAAAGTTCAGTACCATAAAAACTTACTCAGTTTATGTGAAGTATAGCTTTGCTACTGTTACACATGGTTCTGGTTCCCGTCTGCTGTGGGTTGCCTATGGCTTTGATCTCTGCTTGTTGTGAGTTGCATGTGGCTCTGGTTCCTGCCCCCTCAAATCCAGGATTTAAAGAGGAACATTGCCATGTTATTTCAGAGAGTTAGTGGAGAAAAGAAAACAGGACTAACACAGTCTGTCTCTTAGAACTTGTGCTTAGAAGGAGCAGTATCATTAGCATTTATATATTTGTGAACAGCAAATCATATGTAAAAACTTGACATCAGTGTGCAGAGGTGTATGGTGCATTTAGTTCATGGGAGCAGTGAATATTCTGTAATGTTGTGGGCTGCCATAATGCCCTCTGATCACAGAGTATTTGCTTTTGCAATGATGAGATAGTGACTATTAAAGGAATACAGTACAATGTGTCTCATCTACCCACTCAGGTATAGTATGAGGAATGGGAAATCATAAGCCACTCTGTAAGACAAAACTCTGAATCTTCATTCCTTTTGAGGTGCTGGACCCTTATACGTTCCAGGCTTTACAGCTGAACTACACTCCAGCAGTATTTTAAAAGATGGAGAAGAACCCATGAAGAGACCAAACACCACATAAAGCAGGCTACCCAGAAAGAAAATAAGAATAGAACCTCACTTGACAAAGGGAAACAAGGGAGGGAAATTGTTTGGAATGTTTTCTGGAGTAGAGCCTAGGTCCCCGCTTCCCTATCAAGGTATCTTTTCCACCACTCCCTAGGATATGGTCTGTTATATCATTGAACCTAAGAGTTAAATCTATGGACACCTGCTGTTCTGAATGCAAAGCTCATGCAGGCCTCATCTTCCCTTTATCAAGACACTTCTTTAAAAATAGCTACTTGTATGCTTTCCAAAGATCCAAGTGACCATGCCAGCCTTGCCCTCCAAAATATCTGATATGGGGCCAGAATAAGAAATTAATAAATTAACTCCACAGAAATACTTTACTGATGACTAAAGTTTCACTGCCTACCTAACTTTACACTTTAAATTTTGCCAATAGAAGTGAGCTGGGATTAGACAATAAATGCAAATGTCACCATACATCTTAATATACTTCCAGGAATATAAGAATCCCTTAAACGTAAAATATTACCTTCTCACATTTAATTTCAAAGGGACAAATTAAAACCCCAATCCCTTATTAAATCCAATTAAATTAAAATGTGAAGTCCCACCCTTTTCAGCTTCATTGTGCTCTCTATCCAATATCTGTTGGGCATATTTAATCCAGACACCTGGACAGAGGTGATTGCCGTTCTCATAGCAGCCTGGGATGATTCTTTATAAAACCACGTAATTTCTACTTAAAATTGTAAATAAAGCTAACCCCAAGTCTCTCTGAGTCCCAACTTTACAAAGATAATCAGCAGGGCACAAAACAGTATTTTTTTTTCTATTCAAAATTTGAAAAGTAAATTATCCATTAATATATAATACCGTGAGATTTGTACCAACAGTTAGCAGAATTTTTAGAGAAGGATGTCCAATTGTCTGTAGAAATGTAATGGAGGAAGCAGAAATGATAAGTGGGAGAGACGGAAGGGCAGACAGAGGTTAGAGGAGGACAGAAGTCCTCATCGTACTAACAAGCACTGTTTTGGAATTCATAACTTCACTAGTATCCAAACTTGAATCTGCCCCTTCTTATGAGCATCAACATTCATTCACTACTTTTAAATTAAGATTAAAAAATTTTTAGATTAGCATATATATGAACAGGTTTCCTTTCTTGTGGTTGGTCCCACATGTTTACATATTTCCCTCACCTCCATACCCATGCGTACACGTCTGCCTCCAGCACTTCCCTGTCCGTTTTCTTATAACAGGAGTTCTATACCCCTTCATCCTCTATTAACATCTTTACTGTCCCCCTTTCACAGGCCACTTTCTAGTTTTATCACCTTTACCCTAACATATACACACACATAAACATTGGAAGTTAGGACTGTGTAAGAGAATATGCAGCTTTATCGATGAATATAATTGATATAAAATTGATGAATACAATATATATGAAACTTTCATTACCATCCATCTGTTGGTGAATGTCTAGACTGGTTCTATTTCCTTACTGTTATAAGTAGAGCAACAACAAACATGGATGTGCAGGTATCTCTGTGGTAGATGTTCCAGTTCTTTTGGTAGATGCTCAGGAATGTTATAGTTGGGTCACATAGGAGTTCTATTTTTGGTTTCTACTATTTAAATATAGGAAAAGGCAAAAGGAAAGGTAATGCGTTATGGTCCATAGAAAGACAAAGAATTAAGAATCAGCAGGGGTGCTGACTTTCTTAGCATTTGAATCAATCAGCGCTTTCTCCCTGGACATGGAGGAAGTAATGTTTTTCAGTAGGAATAGTGATGTTTTTAATGATGGGTTTATTGGAAATCTGGCTTCAGAGTATGGGAGTATAATTTTTGATGGTGTCTCAATCATCTTTGGACATGCCAAGCAATGGGCTTACAATCACATCTGATTCAGACTTTTTTATGTCTACCAACCTTGCTCCCTGGGTGGAGTTTCTTCTTCCATCCATCATTTTATTTGTTTGTTTTAGAAGCATGTTCAGCATTTTTGATAAGATAGCATATTTTCCCATTCTGGGGAAATATTTGTTTTCAATGTGTTTCTTAAGATCTCATTTTTCTTTGTATCTTTAGATTCCCTGGTGTTCAGGATGAGGGTGATGATGTTTCAGGCAATACTTGCTACTTCTTTCTTTGCAGCATGACTTATTTTCCTGGGTATTTTGTTTTATCTATGTGCATTTAGTTATTTACAGTTTTAGGGTTAAACCTCTAATGTACTTTAAAGTTGTTCTTTTTTGTTTCTCTATTATGCATATATATATATATATATTAATATAGTGATATGTGCAACATTTGCTTTTTAAATCACTTTGCTTTTGGGCCCATCCATTTATTTTTCTATTATGTTGCTATAGGTGCTCCTTTGGGTGTGTTTCATGATGGAATGTGCAGACAATACAGCACAAATTTTAATAGCCTTGTCAGCATTGTTTTGGATGATTTGATGCAGAATGTAACCTGGAACTGCACTGTACGTATTTTATTCTGTGCGGGTCTTTTCAGAATAGTTCATCTTTAGTGTGTTTTCTTTAGAGACCCAATGTCATAAGTTTCTGATTGTGTCCTGCAAAAGATATGACAATATATTTTCTTAGATTAAAAACAAAGTATACAAACAGAAAGTGTAATCAGGAGGCAATCCAGTACTATTTGCAGTGATTTCTTCAGGCAGCTCTTCATTCTTCCTTTGTCAACCCTTCTCAAGTCTGTCTGAATTTCCTTGAAGTACCTGGCTCTCTTGGTGTTTAGACCAACAGCTCCCACTTGCACTTGTTACAGACATACTGTCTGCCGCTCTGAGTGATTACCAGCAGTTTCTTGGAGCTGGATCATCCCTGTGAGCATAATTTTATTTTATATTTTCTATGATCTTGTTTCCTTTCTTATTTTAAGTCTCTTTGAGGCTCCACAACATATATTGCTTATTAATAAAAATGCACACAGTTCTGACTTTTTTTTATTTATTTTTGCCCCACTGTAACCCTTGTTACAAAATCAAAGTTCAACTCGCTTTTAATACCATTTTAATCCTTAGTGATACTCTCAGTAAATCTTAATTCTGTCATCAGGGAATTAACATTTTTAGCCCTTAATTATAACTCAACCCAAGAAAAAGGAATGGATTTCTGCTTTCCAGTTGACTGACAAAATATAGTCCCTTCACTGTGAAAACTGCAACACCCATACACTAAACTCAAGTGCGTTTGCGGGGTTTAGATAATAACCAAGAGTAGGGAGCTCGAGATTATTGTCCAGAAGTCATTCACGGCTGGCATGAACCTAAGGAGTGAGAATGTCTATGTTGCACTTTGTTTTTTGATGAAGTTCTGTACTCTTATTTTTTTTTTTTGAGACAGGTTTTTCTCTGTGTAGTTTTGGTGCCTGTCCTGGATCTCACTCTGTAGACCAGGCTGGCCTTGAACTCACAGAGATCCGCCTGCCTCTGCCTCCCAACTGCTGGGATTAAAATCGTGCGCCACCACTGCTAGGACAAGTTCTGTACTCTTGCACAGGAACAATTTTAGGAGCATGTCAGTTATTACAGTGATGATGACTGCAACATTCCTGGGTTTCTCTATCCTTCCCCTTAACCACACAATATCTCCCTCACATTTCTCCTAACAGCTCAGTGAATTTATTTCCCTTTTCTCTGAATTTAGTTTTTTATTCCGGCAGCCACTGTCTTGGAATGTGTAGTATGCTAGTTCTCAAGAAAGCAACTCTTGCCTTCAGGGAGGCAGCTCTTGCTTGCTTGGATCCTTGCTTCCTCCATGAGCATAATCTTCTTCCTTACCTGTGAGCTGAAAGGATGTATCTCAGATAAGGCCATCACAGGCTAGCCAACAGTTACTCCATTCCCAAACACTGACTAGTTCCTGACCCATAGGGGACAGAGACAAATGATCAAGAACAGTTCCTTTTCCATCCCCCTGCTGACCCACGGGTCCCTAAGCAAGAGCAATAGTTAGTGTTTTAATCAATCTTTGTGGTATTTTCACACAGCAATGTAGGATAGTTGATGGTTTATACAGAGGAACACAGACTAGAGAGAGCCCTGTGGTTTGCTCAGAATTTATATTCACATTTCACTTTAAACTCTGCAACTACAGTCCTGGTGAAATACAGAGTATAATAATTCTATTTATCTGTACGTTAAAAGGCACTGTACATAGACTCTGACAGTCTTGATGTAAGCCTGAATTGAATATAAATGAGTACCTCTTTTAGCCAGGAATGTTGTGTGATGTGTACTTGATTTTCACCAACTTTTTTATCTATTCCTGAAACACATAATTATTGAAACTATGTTCTGTATAGCCAGGACTATTACATCATGAAGGGGGGTTATTTCTTTCCATGCACTTTGTAACCCCAAGATGTCCTGCTTTGTCTGTATTTATAGTGATTATTTGTTATTTCAGACACCTTGAATCTAGAAATTCATATGTTCAATCCTTAAAAATAAGAGTATAAAGAAGTTACATGTCTGGAGAAGATATAAACTGACAGTCTGTGTGATATATGTACAAGAGGAAAATGCAGCTTGAGTTGAAGCACATATCAAGTTATCAAGTTGTGCACACTGTTAGCTTAAATGGAATTATGTACTTATTCTGTCACTAATGGGACAGATTCTCGTAAGTTTGAGGACAATGTTGCCCAGATTATCTAAGAAAAAGTAACAGCGGGAGCAGGGATTACTGACAAGTAAATATTTTAGAGGAAAGGTAAAATAGAGAGCTAATATTTAAAGACCACCTTAAACATAATAACAGTTAAATTAGACAATAAATCCTAGACCTTGTAACTTGGAATGCATTTCCTTCTGTGAAGAAGAAAAGAGGAGCAGATGGGAGGAGATCAAAAATTTTCTTTAGGGAAACACAAAGGAACCCTTGTACCCCTTACAGAATATATGTTATAGTAAAAAGAATTATTTTTACTTATCTTATGCAGATGTAATAATGATGGTGATTGATATTTCTGTTCTAAAGATATATACATATATATATAATTATCAAAATATACATTACTAAGCCTACCATTAGATTCTCATTAAATTACATGAAGCATCATAGTTTTATTGAACACATACTATGGTATTATAATTTGTGTTTGAGACATGCTTGCTACCATATAACCTATATTAAACCCCCAACCACAATTCATAAAAATACTACAAATGCCTTGACTTCTACTATGCAATTTTCTTACTTTTATGCACGCTTACAATTGTTTTAGATTTTTTTAATGCTGGGGAAGGGTGATAATCTATAATAATTAATGGAGAAAATTCTTAGACTACAGGAATGTTAAAGGCTTAGGTAGTTATTGCTTATCTAAATATAAAGAAATACATTGGAAACAAGTTATCTATTTTGTATTGACCAAAGTGTTTATATTTTGTATATCTGTGCAAATTAGCTATTGGCTGTATGTGTGTGATAGTGTAAGTAGTCAGCTTGGCACAGTCTTGAGTCACCTGGGAAGGGAGTATCACTGAGTTACTGTCTTTGTTAGGCTGGCTTGTGGGGGATTGTCTTGTTTATGTTAATAATTGACATGAGAAGACCCTGTCTAAAAGTGGGTGTCACCATTCCATGGATTTTTGTCTTGGACTTTATTAAAAAGGAAAAGGTCAGTTGAGCACTAGCACTCACTCCTCGGTTCATGACTCTGTGCTCTTGTCTGTGGATGTAATGCAGACAGTTTTATCATGCTTCCCCCACACTGTGACTTCTCTGAAGTGATACATCGTAACCTGACGTTGTGAGATTAAATACCCCACCAATTGCTTTTCTCAGGGTATTTTTATCACTAAACAGGAGTGAAAAGAAGACAGTATGAAATATCAGTGAGGAAAAGAAGCTAGAAAAGGATTTGCTACCATTGTCTCAAATGCTGAAGACTGATTTCCACAGGGATTACAAAATGTTCCAGAAGGTGCCTGTTGCCCTTAGTAGTTCCCATTGTTCCTTTGTTCCATGTTGGTTGTGACATGACTGTTCTAACGTTTTCCTTCATTGTACTCTGGCTATAAAAGAGCAGACACTTAGGTCTCAGATCAGAAAATATAAATTTTTGATGCCTTCTTCATATCACACAGGAAGTATGGAACAAATCTTCAAGATTAAAAAATTGTTTCACTCTATCTTCACATATCCACCATTGTGTGTCCAAGAGTCTCAAGAACTTGATGTAGAAAAAATTAAATGAATACTTTTGGAGGAAAATCAAGAGGATGAACAACTTATTGCCAAGGTTAGTAGTGTTTTTTTTCCCAACACTGGGATTAATATTTTATAGAAATATACTTGGATGCTGGAATTAATCCTGACTTTGGGTGTATCAAGAACTCATCCTCTCATCCTCCCTTGTTTAATTTAGTGAATCAATATCTATCTGGGTAAAAAACCAAGTTTCCCCATATATTGCAACACCAATGTGAAGTATTTTGAAAAATGTAATATTAAAATAAGCAATCAGATCTGACTGGATTGGTGATTTAACTTAGATATTCCTGTACCAGAGGGGAAAAAAGTCACATAAGATTATGTTCAGAAGTAGAACATAAACTATGATCCATTTTAATAGGGAGCATACAGCACAGAACAGACTTATAAACACCGTGCTAATGACTCACACACAAATATAGCCTTAGAATACAACAGCTGTTTTCAGACAACAATCAGTCTTGACAAGGAATGTATGTTGGTTGTCTGAAGCTAAATTATCTGACTGCAAAGCTCACAGAAAAAGAAAGAAAATACATTTGATAGGAATCAGCATAACTAGCATGTTAATCTGACACAGTTGAGTAAAAAATGTCTTTGAATTTTCTGTTGGTTTTAAAAATAGTTTTTAATAAAAAATTATGCTTAGATTAGGTAAGCAAGAGGGCATACATACACTACATGTTGAAAGAAGGTCTTCATGTGCTGAAAATCTTGAATTTGAAGGACACTAAGCTGGTTCACAGACTTAAACCACTTTGTTGTAAAGTTCTTACGCTATTAATGTAAGATTTGTTTTTATTTTTAATTACATGTATACATGTGAATCTGTGTGTGGGTATTTGCATGTGAATTTAATGTCCTTGGAAGTGATGAAAGGGCATCGTAGGATCTGGAGCTAGAGTTACAACCAGTTGTGAGCTGCTTGACTTGGGTGCAAGAAACAAAAACTTGGGTCCTCTGCAAGAACACTGCCGGCTCTTAACTACTGAGCTATTGCTATAGCCCCTACCATTTGTTTATTCTTTGATGATTTGTTAGAGTTTAAATTTAGAATTTTTTAAAGACATAACTTGTACTTAAACAGATGATCAAGTTCATATAACTACTTCCTTCTGTCTTCATTTCCATTTTTACTTCTTTACCATCATCAATTCTTTCCGTTGAGAAATCCCCATCGTGATGCATATGTGCAGTATATCTATCCACACATACATAACACAATCAGCCACAGATTCTGTGGTCACTTCTTTTGGCTGAATACTTCAAAATGTCGAAGGACACTATACCCACTTTCCTCTCCTCTCCTCTCCTCTCCTCTACTTTACTTTCCTTTCTTTAGTCTTTGTGGGGTTTCCTGTGCTCTTCACGGAGAGCACTGCTCTTATCAATAGCTTTTATGTTGTTAAACCATAGTAGATTTTCGAACCTCATCTAGCCAAACATCAGCGGCATTTGAAACAACAATCTTTGCAGAATATAACTCCTCATTGAAGCATCCTCAGCTTTGGTTCCTAGGCAGTCCCTGGTTTCTTCTGTGGCATTGGATACTTTCTTTTATACTCCTCACTGGTTTTTCCTTACTGCCTAACTTCTAGGGAAGTGTTCCAGAACTTAGTTCTTCAATATATCTGCTTTATTCATACAAGTTTTAGAGACGTTCTATCCCAGTCATGTGTCAGTACATCTCATTTACAAGCAAATAGCTTCTAAATTTGTTTTCTGCATGCTAATTCTTTTCTGAATTTTAAACACCTAAATTCAACATGACACATTACAGGCACATGAAACTAACATATCAAACTTGTGGGAGTAACTATCCAATAACTCATCTGACTTAAGGTCCACTACATAAGGTGGAACCCATATCTGACACTGCTTGGGTGACCAAGAACCAGGTACCTAGGGCAAAACCAAAAAAGACTGGTCTAAAAAATAAAAAAAGAAAAAAAAAACACAGTAGTGATAAAATGACTCCCAATGATATTCTGATATACTCATAGATGTGTATCTTGCTCAACTATCATCAGAGAAGCTTTCTCCTGCAGCGGATGGGAACAAATATAGAGACCCACAGCCAGATATTATGCATAGAATGAGACCTCGGAACACGCAGCCTTAAATGGGATGTGTCCACCAAATCTTTCCCCTCAGATCTCAGGTAACACCACAGAAGGGGAGACAGGTAGAGAGTAAGAGTCAGAGGGGGTGGAGGACAACAAGAATACAAGGCCCTTTACATCAACATAGACAAAACTCACATGAACTCACAAGGACTGAAGCGTACACAAGACCTGTGTGCATCACTACTAGGTCCTTTGTATTTATTTATTAATTTTTAAAGATTTATTTATTTATTTATTTATTTATTTATTTATTTATTTATTTATTGTATATACAGTGTTCTGTTTGCATGCAGGCCTAAATGCCAGAAGAGGGCACCAGATCTCATTATAGATGGTTGTGAGCCACCATGTGGTTGCTGGGAATTGAACTCAGGGCTTACTGGAAGAGCAGCCAGTGCTTATAACCTCTGAGCCATCTCTCCAGCCCGTCCTTTGCATTTATACCATGGCTCCAGTCTAGCGATTTTATGGGATTCCTGAGTATGTGAATGAGTGGGTCTCTGCCTCTTGTGCCTTCTCTTGGGCTCCTTTCCCTCTACTGGTTTGTCTTGTCCAATTTTAAAATGATAGTTTTTGTTTTATATCTTATATTTCATTTTTAAAACATGAATGAGTGAAAGAATGAATGAAGACCTAGTTACTAGGGTAAAGGTTAACACCTGAATTGTCATTTATACCTGCCGGGAGAGGGAAAATTAGTTTTCTCCCATGGCACAAAACTGGGTTTATTAACCACGCCAGGCTAGGAGGCTTGTTCAGGAGTAGCTGACCAATAAATGGTGGATTCCAACGTTTTTTTGTGTGTGATTTTATTTGGTTAAAGTTTGGTGTTTTACTTTTGGATATTATTTTATTTCATCTTCTTGGTTTTAGGGAGTTTTGTTGTTGTATTGGGTTTTTTTTCTGACAAAGAACTTAGAATTGGTGGATAGGAAAGAACAGAGGATCTGGAAGGACTTGAGGAAGGGGAAGAATAGGATCAAAATATTTTTAAATTTAAAAATTGCTTTAAATAATACAAATAATAAAAAAGCAAAATACATAAAGAAAAAATTAACATATTCCAAAATATTTCTACATTTCACCATTAAGCAGTTACAGTCATATCTAAAAATGATAGTTTCATTTTTCAATATTTTTTCCAATTAGCAGAAAAGTTATTGTTTTCAGTTGCTGAAGCCAAATTATGATGTGATATATAACTACTTTTTTCCCTCAGACACTGTCATGAACTGCTTCATCCTTAAAACACAGCACACCTTCATAAAGGCAAGCAATCTCCATAAATACAGCAAGTCTTCATGATGGCACGCCACCCTCATAAAACACAGCAAGCTTTCACCATGACATGCCATCTCCATCCAGACCTGGCAGCATTCTCATTCCTATTGCCCTCATCCATTTGAATTACCACAATATTAACTGTCAAATTTCAGCATTCACTGACTACTGTTTTTTCTTATGCTTATGCAACTCTGTTCATGAAAATGAGCAACATCCACTGCTGGTCTGGACACACATGCTTCCTAACTGAAACACCTCATTTCTCTCTGTAAAACCACCCCTTAGAAGTTGGTTTGTCTCCTTGATCTACTGATCTCATTGATGGCACCTATTACTTCTGTTACTTCCTGTGAAGCTAGTAATACCTTTTTTCACTTATTCCTTGATTCTCCATTTGTTTATCTTTTATCATAATTGCTCCATGAGAGAATGAATTCTTCAGTTCTGTACACTAGCATGTCAGAACAATTAGCATTAACTAAACAGAGTTTTTGCCTTACTTGTTTTCTCAGTAATATTTAATGGTGTAGGGTCAAAAAAATAGTAACTAAAATGCACCCACATTAACCTATTTGTTTTACTGCTGAATATGCTATAAAATTTAAGTATTGTAATATGTATTCTTTTTAATATAAAAGTTCCATACTTTAAGCTTTGCATTCTCATAGAAAGAGTTTATACTGTATGTTAGTCAGCTTTCTGTCACCATACATGAAAACTAATATTGCCAGTTTGTAGGTTTCAGTCTATAATAAATTGGCTCTGTCACTTTGGGGCCTGTGAAGGTAATATGTCAGACAAGGAGCATGTGATGGAGCAAAGCTGCTCAGGACAGAAGGCCAGGAAATGATAAATATAAAGGAAGAAACCAGGGTCAAGGCTTCCTGTCTGAGAACGTATCTCCAAATGATCTAGAACATCCAACTAGACCTAGAAAATCCATCTCTTAAAGCCCTTCACTGCCTCTGGAAGTAGCCAAGTTCAGGTGCATGACTTTAACATGTGAATCTTTGAAAGACATTTTATTTGTTTTCAACTCCAATATATGGGATCACAACAAATAAAATGATCCTTCTTTGCTACTTAATTAAACAAGATCAAACTGGTATGTCCTCAATAGCGCATAAAGACAACAAAAACGAAACTACATTTGACTACAAAGGAAACATACAAAACTTCCCTTTTTGATTTTTCTTAGGTGAACAAATGATAGATTATTGTTAAGACAGAGGAATAACTTACAGAAACTTTAAAACTTCTGATAAGTTGACTTTATCAAATATCACTCTAGAAAGGAAGATTATGCAGTTGATAGCTACAGGGCTATAACTTTTTATTCCTTTTGAAATATTTCATAATTAACATAAAATATTTAATGAAAATTAAGTTTTATGTTCCATGTTTAATTTCTTCATACTTAGGTGCCAAATTTAAACAAATAAAATTATAATTTATTAGTGTTTCCTCCATTATGTTTGTTTGACATGGGTTAGGTTAACATGTTTATTTACTAGGTAG
Organism: Peromyscus nudipes; assembly: GCA_902168325.1. NCBI lineage: Eukaryota > Metazoa > Chordata > Mammalia > Rodentia > Cricetidae > Peromyscus > Peromyscus nudipes. The sequence continues at coordinate 5,410 of CABHPH010162177.1, read as the reverse complement.
AACTGGAAATACAGGCTTTTGAAGCAAGTTCTTTGCATTCTTTTATAATTACCTTTTCTTTTTCTTGGTTAAGTGATTAATATGGAAGATACTTGGTCTCAAAAATCAGTGATGTTGAAATTCCTTTGAGCGGAAGCCAGTAATAATGAACGGTGTTCCTTTGGTTTCCATAGCATTTGGGCATACCTATCCTAAGAAACAGAAATGTAGTTAGGGATTGTGGTGGTTTAGTAAAGTGATGGCTGTGGGTTTTCCTCCTAGACCCAAGACTACGCTAGTCCTGGGTAGTTAGCTAGGTTTCCAGTGCCAGGCTCTTGGTGAGCAGGTCTTAAGTTTAGTTAGAAAGTTGTTGAGTACCACAAAGGTGTGGATGCCATTACTGTATGTTTAGAGTTATCATGCCATGCCAATTGTTGTGGTTCATAGGCTTCATATCTGGGTAGAACTGTTGGTTGCTTCCCTTCTTGTATGTAATTAATGAAAAAATGCCATTAATTTGAAAGAGAACCAGGAGGGATATATGGCAAAGTTTGAAGAGATGAAAGGTAAGGGGTAAGTGATATAATCACACACACACACACACACACACACACACACACGGAACAAATATGTGGTACTTACTGCTTTGTCATAATCCCTGACAAAATTTTGAAAAGGTAAAAATGTAAAGGTTCATTAATATTAACTTGAATCACCAGAGTCAAATATCGGATTCTCATGTATGCAAAACATTAAGCATTCCAAGACTATGGGAATAGAAAAATTTAAACTTGCTTTATGTTATGAGTTAGTTAACTGCTACTTAATGATCTAACATATCAAATGTATTGTTTTCCATTTTTTGCACCAAATATTACTTTAAAATCTCCAGTTTGAAATTTGGTAATCTGCTTTCTTTGTAACTTTTGCCTTATAATTTGTTATTGTTTGGATATTAAATATTTCCCCATCAGACAAAGAATTTGGGCAAGTGAATGTATCGTGCAAGTTTTGATGTAATTAATAGACTGATTTACTCATGAATCTATAACTTGATGAAATTTTTGGGAGATGATGAACTGTAAGAAGTAAGACCTGGTTGGAGAAAGTAGATCACAGGGACATGTTGAAGGGTATACATTATTCTACACCCCAGTTCTCTCTGTGTCTTGGCCACAAGGAAACATCAGCTTTGTTTTAATCCCTTTATCACATGCTTCCCACCATGACATTCAGCCTCATAATAGCCTAAATAAAAGTGATGGACTTACTAGCCGTGAAGTGAAATTTCTGTATCAGTGAGCCACAATAAGTCTTTCTTCCCTCACTTCTTTTCCTTTTTTAACACTTTTTTATTAGCATACTAATTATTTATTCATGTGTATGTGTGTGTGTGTGTGTGTGTGTGTGTGTGTGTGTTAATGTGTGTTCTCTGACATGAATAGAGATCAAAGGACCACATGTAGGAGTGGGTGCTCCCCTTTCCCTGTGGGTCCCAGGGACTGTCACCCACTGAGCTATTTTTATGGCCTCTTCTGTGAGTTTTCCTCAATATCTTCAAGGTGATGGAAAAGTGACTGAAACAATGATACAGCCTTTTACAAAAATAGCTCAAAATATGGTGTCTGCATACTGTTCTACAGTGATGCAGCCATATGCTTTGACTGGTGTTTCAGTTTGCTCTGTAGTTCAGGTTTGTTTTTATTCACATTTCCCCAATTATCATTTATTGATTTATATATGCATACAGTAAATATACAGTTTGCATCAAGACTTAAGATTTTCTACTTGCATAATCTTGGAATTTTAGCATGCTTGGTTGTGAGCCTAGCCATTAATGGCTGAGCCATTTCTCCATCCCAAACCTTGGAATTTTTAATGACTTTAATACACAGAAATCTCATAATTACTCTGGTGATATTGACTCACAGTTGCATGCCTTTCAAGTGTTCACCTTTTCAAATTATTCTCAATAAAAATTCCATAGCTGGATCATCTTACTGAGACCATTAAATGGGAGAAGAATGAAGAAATTCTAACAACTTATAAAGTTGTTTATTCACTTACAACAGTTATATGCAATGTGACATTTCATTCACCTAAAATGATCTGCCTCAGTGAATAATTTGGAGACATCAGGATCTGTTTATCTTTCCTATATCATGTAAATATGAAAGTTGTGAGTATATATGAAATGTGCCTATTCAGTTTAGTTTACTGGCTTAGACTGTGCCTTTACACTCCCTAAAAACAAATATGTATGCCCTACAATGATAGTAATCCCTAAAGTGTTTAACATTTTAGAATGTACTTTAAAAGTTTCTCTGTGTCATCCTTGTTCAGGTCTTGCTTAGGCAACTGTGTTTATGACATTCCCTGGGTATAGCTTCTCTGATATTTCTAAGAGACACAGTCTTACGGCAAAATTCCTGTTCTTCTGGTTCTTACAGTTTTCCTGTCTTCTCTTCACTGTGATCCTTGAACCTTAGATGCAGGAATTGTATTGTAGATATATCCTTTTGGGCTGGGTCCCACATGGTCACTTATTCACTGCATTTTGATCAATTGTCATTTTCTGTAATGGTCTCTAACTGTTGCAAAAAGATTTTTATTGAATGAGGAATGGAACCTATAGTTACCTGTGGGTGAAAAGATAAATATTTAGAATGTAGTCAGGAATTATGTTGATCTAGTAAAGTTTTGTTTGTAGGTCCTCCTCCAAAATCCATGACTTCACTGACCCTGAGCAGTTGGCTAGGTTTCCAGGACATGACTTCCCTCTTGTTGAGCAGGCTTGAAGTTCAACTTGAGTGCCGTTGGTTACCACCCAGGTATGTGTGCCGCTACTGTACCCCAAGACTAGATTGACATGCTGGTCACTATAGTTCTTAGATATCGTGGTTAAGTAGGAGTGCTGCTTCCCTCCCTAGGATGCTTTTCTAGGACCATGATCAGGGATGAGGCTTTCAAGGCAGATCCAGCTTGGTTCAATCCTCTGGGTCCTTTGTCCAAAGCACATGATATCTTCAGCAATAGACAAGGTAACATGGAAAGGAGAAATATTATGAGGCCCCAATCCCAGACAAAGAACTATAGGTAACTAAGACATTCTTAGAGAGGGAGACATAGTTTTCTCAGGGAAGAATCCCCAATTGTTACTCTAATTCAAAGTGGTCAACTCTGAAAATAATATACATACATGTAGCATTATGCAGATTGTAAAGGTTATATTTATATATTTAGGGACACATACAAACATATATGTGCAAGAAACATTTAAGAAAAAGAGGCCATGGATTTGAGGGAGAGAGAAAGAGAGAGAGAGAGAGAGAGAGAGAGAGAGAGAGCGCAAGAGGATAAATAAGATGGGTTAGAGAGGAGAGATAGAAGGGGGTGGATGAAATTATGTTTTAAATTAAAAATATTTTTAAAAACTGTATTTGTGACATGATCAATTATCTAGTTTTAGTATTTAGAAATTCAAATATATTTTATTGAACACCTTTAAGATTTTAATTTGATTGATATCAATATTTCACTCATTTTAATTACTCTATACTCTTGTATAGAATCACAGCATATGATACAAACAGACAATAAAGACTTAATGATAATAATTTCCAAAGTTGTGGACTGGGATATGGAGCTTAGGAAAGGGGGTGCAGTCTGTGGTTGTTGGGAAGGCTTTATATAGTGTTAGTGGGTGGTAAAGGTGGTATCTTAGCTGGGGTCAAGGATGACCCCAGTTAAGACTCTTAGAAATAGCAGATACATAGTCTGAACTGGCCATCTCCTGTTACCAGGCAAGACTTCAAGAGGATGGAGTAGACACCAATCTAGCCACATAACCTTCAACCTACAGTCTGTCCTGCCTATGGGATATGCTGGGGTAAGGGTGGCCTAGAGATTGAGGGAGTGGCCAACCAAAGACTTGTCTCGTCTAAAACCCATGCCAGGAGAGTAAGGCCACCCCTGACACTGCCTAGAGCACCAGGATCCACAAGCTGGCTGACACAGAGACCTAGGATGGAACCAAACATGACTGGAAGAAAAATAAAAAATGTCAATGTAATGACACCTAATGATATTCTGCTTTGTTCACAGATTGATGCCTAGACCAATTGTCATCAGAGATGCTTCATCCAGCAATTGACGAATGGACACAGATGCAGACCTACAGTCAAACATTTAGGTGTAGCTTGGGAATCCTTTAGAAGATGAAGGGCAAGGATTGTAGGAGCCAGAGGAATCAAGAACACCACAAGAAAAACCCACAGAATCAACTAACCTGGGCTCATAGAGGGCTCACAGAGACTGAACTGACAACCAGGGAGCCTGCATGGGACTTATCTAGGCTGTCTGCATATCTGTGACAGTTGTGTAGCTTGGTCTTCTTGTGGGACCCCTAACAGTGGGAGCAGGGGCTGTCTTTGACTCTTTTACTGGCTTTAGGGACCCTATTCCTCATACTGGGTTGCCTTGCCCAGTCTTACTACATGGGGAAATGTTTAGTCTTACTGAAATTTGATATGCCATGTTTTGTTGATATCCATGGGAGACCTGCCCTTTCCTAAACAGAAATGGAGGAGGAGTGGATTGGGTAGTCAGAACACAGAGGGGTAGCAGGAGGGACTGGGAGGAGAGGAGGGAGGGGAAACAGTGGCTGAGACGTAAAATAAATTAATTAATTGAAAACAAGACTCAGTGATAGCAAAGGTGAAGTGTTTCATTGACTATGCAAAGACCTCATACTCTTTGGGACCTCATGATGTATTTCCCTGATTCTTCCTTTCAAGTCTTGATGGATTTTAGTTTTAATTTCTAGCCTGGTCATAAAGACTGCATAGAGACACTTGCTGTAAGTTGTTTATCCCATAGAGATAACAAATGGTCCATTAAGTAGATCATATCAAATTATGGACTCACAAAGTAAAAGAGACGTTTGAGTGTCTCTAGTTTAACCTTTCTTGCAATTCAGAATATTCTGTCAAGATACCTGATGAGTGATAATTTAGCCTTTTTGTAAATGTGGGCAGTGTTGATGATTTCACAGGCATGTATAATGTATAATTCTGATACATTCAAAGGAAAAAAAATCCCCCAAATGTCTCATTCACTGGCATGTGAATAGACATTGGAATATTTGGTCAATGAACTTTGACAAACTAGCTGGAGTTTCACAAAGGAAGCCACAGGATCTTGCAGCTTTATAGACTAAGCCTGGTCAACACAAAGTTTTGGTCATCTTTGAAGAAAGACTCAGTGTGGAGTCTTCAAACTGGAGAAGCGAGTTTCTTCTATTTAGTAGTGAGAATCTTGCGTGCTTATCACAGCTGATAGATCTTCAGTAGTATAGCACTGAGTGAAGGTCACATTTCAGATGCCTTAATGCTTTCACAGGAATGAAAATACTATTGGTAAAGGTTCAGTC